>JAVBJF010000518.1:0-209603 GCA_033439095.1 Pseudococcus viburni
AGGAAAATTTTAAAAAAAAAAAAAAATTTTCCTTTTTTTTAAAAAAAGGGGAAAAAAAAAACCCTTTTTTTTCCCCCCCCCTTTTGGGGGGTTTGGGGCCCCGGGGAAAAAAAAAAAAAAAAATTTTTGGAAAAGGGGAAAAACCCCGGGGGAAAAAAAAAGGGGTTTTTTTTTTTTAAAAAAAAAAAAAAATTTTTTTAAATAAAAAAAAATTAAAAATAAAAAAATTTAAAAAAAAAAGGGAAAAAAAAATTTTTGGGGAAAAAAATTTTTTGGGCCCCAAAAAACCCCTTTAAAATTTTTAAAAAGGCCCCTTTTTTTTGGGGGTTTTTTTTCCCAAAAATTTTTGGGGAAAAAAAGGGTTTTTTTAAAAAAAAAAAAAAAAAGGGCCCTTAAAACCGGGTTTTTTTTTTAAAAAAAAATTTTTTAAAAATTTTAAAAACCCCCGGGAAAAAAAAAAAGGAACCAAAAAAAGGTTTTTTTTAAAAAAAAAAAAATTTTTTGGAAAAACCCCAAATTTAAAAAAATTTTTTTTTGTTAAAAAAACCCTTTTTTAAAAAATTTCCCCCCTTTTTTAAAAAGGAAAACAAAAATTTTTAAAAAACCCAAAAAATTTTAAAAAAAAAATTTTTAAAAAAAAAGGGTTTTTTTTCCCCCCCCCCCCCCTTAAAAAAAATGCCCCCGGGGGGGAAAAAAACCCCTTTTAAACCGGGGGGCCCTTTTTTTAATTTGGGGAAAAAAAAAAAAAGGGTTTTTTTAAAATTTTCCCTTTTAAAAAAATTTTTAAAAAAAAAAAAAAAAAAATTTTTTTCCCCCCCCTTTTAAAATTTTTTTTAAGAAAAGGGGTTTTAAAAAAAAAAAATAAAAACCAAAAAAAAAAATTTTTTTTTTAAAAAAAAAACCCAAAAAACCCAAAAAAAATTTTTTTTTTAAAAAAAAAATTTTTTTTTTTTTTAAAAAAAAAAAAACCCCCCCCAAAAAAAAAATTTTTTTTTTAAAAAACCCCAAAAACCCAAAATTTTTTTTTAAAAAAAAAATTTTAAAAATTTTTAAAAAAAAAAATTTTTTCCCCCCCAAAAAAAAAGGGGGGGGGGGGTTTTAAAAAATTTTTTTAAAAAAAAAAAATTTTTTTGGGGTTTTTTTAAAAAATAATTTTTAAAGTTCCCCCCTTTTTAAAATTTTAAAATTTCCTTTTCAAAGAAAAAAATTTTTTTTTTGAAAAATAACCCAAAAAAAAAAATGGGGTTTTTTTTTTTAAAATTTTTTTAAACCCTTTTTAAAAAAAAAAGGGGTAAACCCAAAAGGAAAAAAATTTTTTTTTTTAAAAAAAAAAATTTTTTTTTTTTTTTTTTTCCCCTTTTTAAAAAAAGGGGGGGGGGGGGTTTAAAAAAAAAATTTTTTAAAAACCCCCCCAAAAAAAAAAAATTTAATTTTTTTAAAAAAAGGAAAAATTTTTAAAAAAAAAACCAAAAAAAAAAATTTTAATTTTTAAAAAAATTTTGGGTTGGGGGGGAAAGGGAAATTTTTTTTCCCCCCCCAAAAAAACCCCCCGGGAAAAAAAAAAAATAAAATTTTAAAAAAAAACCTTTTTTTAAAATTTTTAAAAAAAAAAAAAATAAAAATTTTTTAAAATTTTAAAAAGGGGGGGTTTAAAAACCTTAAAAAAAATTTCAATTTCCCGGGGTTTTTTCCCCCCAAAAAATTTTTAAAAAAAATTTTTTTAAAAAAAAAAAAATTTTAAAAAATTGGGTTAAAAAAAAAAACCCCCAAAAAAGGGGGGGGGAAAAAAAAAAAAAAAAAAAAAAAATTTTTTTGGGGGAAAAAAAAAAAATTTTTTTTTTTAAAAAGAAACCCAATTTTTTAAAAAAAAAAATTTTTTTTATTTTTTTTTAAAAAAATTTTTTAAAAAAAATTTTTTCCCCCCTTTTTTAAAACCCAAAAATTTTTTTTTTAAAAAAAAAAAAAGGGGTTTAAAAAAATTTTTTTTTTTCCCCCCAAAAACCCCGGGGCGAAATTTTTTAAAAAGGGGCCCCCCCCCGGGGGCCCCCAAAAACCCCCCCCTAATTTTCCTTTTTAAAAAAAACCCCCCCCGCCCCCAAAAAAACCCCCCTTTTTTTTTTTTTTTAAAATTTTCCAAAAAAAAAAAAAAAAAAGGGGGGGGAAAAAAAAAGAAAAATTTTTCCAACCCCCAAACCCCAAAAATTTTTTTAAAGAATTTTAAAAAAAAAATTTTAAAAAAAAAAAAAAAAATTAAAAAATTAAAAAAACCCTTTCCCCTTCCCAAAAATTTTTAAATTTCCCCGGCCCAAAATGGGAAAATTTTTTGGGGGGGGGGTTTAAAAAAAACCCCCCCCCCCAAAAAAACCCCCCAAGGAAATTTTTAAAAAAAAGGGGGGAAAGGGGAAAAAAATTTTTTAAAAGGGGTTTTTTGGGGAAAAAAATTTTTTTTTAAAAACCAAAAACCCCAAAAAAGGGGGGCCCCCCCTTTTTGGGAAAAAAATTTTTTCCCTTTTTTTAAAAATTTTTTAAAAAAAAAACCGCCCCCAAAAAAAACCCCCCCCCCCGGTTAACCCCTTTCCTTTAAAAAAACCCAAAGGGGGAAAAGGGAAAAACCCCGGGGTTTTTCCCCAAAAACCCCAAAAAATTTTCCCAATCCCCCCCAAAAAAAAAATCCCTTTCCCCAAAACCCCCGGAAGGGCCCCCCCAAAAAAAGCCGGGAAAAAATTTTTTTAAAACCGGTTTTTACTCAAAAAAAACCCCCCCAAAGGGGGGGCCCCTTTTTTTTTAAACGGGAAAAAAATTTTTTTCCCCCCCCCAAAAAAAAAAAAAGGCCCGAAAACCCCTTTTTTTTTTAAAAAAAAAAAATTTGCCTTTCCCGGAATTTTTTTAAAAAAATTTTTTAGTTTTTTTTTTTTTTAAAACCCCAAAAAAAAAACCCCGGGGGGTTTCCCCAAAGGGGGTTTTAAAAAAGGGGAAAAAGGGCCCCCCCTTTTTTTTTGGAAAATTTTTTTTTTTTAAAAAAAAAGGGTTTTTTTCCCAAACCCCCCCGGGTTTTTTTTTTTTTTTTGGGGGAAAAAACGCTTTGGAAAAATTTTTTTTTTAAAAAGGGGTTTTGGGGGGTTTTTTTTTTTTTTTCAAATTTTTTCCCAAAACCCCTTTTTAAAAGGGGAAATTTGGAAAAAAAAACCCAAGGGGGCCCAAAAAAAAAAAACTTAAAATTTTTTTAAAAAAGGGGTTTTTGTTAAAGGGGGTTTTTTTTTAAAATTGGGAAAAAAAAACCCCAAATTTTTTTTTTTAAAAACCCCCCCTTTTTTTTTTAAAAAAAAAAGGGGAAAATTTTGGGGTTTTTTGGGGGGGGGGAAAAAAAATTTTTTTTTTTTGGGGGAAAAAAAAAATTTTTAAAAAAAAAAAATTTAAAAAAAAACCTTTTCCCCCCCCCCAAATTGGGTTTTTCCCCCCCCCCCGGGGGAAAAAAAACCCCCAAAGGGAAAAAAAAAGTGGGGGAAAAAAAAAAAAAAAAATTTTTTTTTTTTCCTTTTAAAAAAAATTTTTAAAAAAATTTTTTAAAAAAAAAGGGGGAAAAATTTTTCCCTTTTTTAAAGGGGAAAAATTTTTTTTAATTTTTTTTTTAAAAAGGGGGGGGAAAATTCCCTTTTTTTTTTCCCCCCCCAAAAATTTCCTTTTTTAAAAAAATTTTTAAAAAGGGTTTTCCCAAATTTTTTTAAAAAAAAAAAACCCCCCCAAAAAAAACCAAATTTTTTAAAAAAAAAAAAAAATTTTTTTTTTTTTGGGGTTTTTTTTTTTAAAAAAAAAAATTTTTTTTTCCCGGGGGGGTTTTTTTTTTTTTTTTAAAAAATTTAAAAAAAAAAATTAAAAATTTAAACCCGGTTTAAAAAAAAATTTTTTTTCCAAAAAAAACCCAAAGGGTTTTTTCAATTGGGGGAAAAATTTTTAAAAATTTTTTTTATTTAAAACCCAACCCCCGGGGGGGGGGTTTTCCTTAAACCCCCCAAAAAAAAAAAAATTAAACCAAAACCCCCAATTTAAATTTGGTTTTTTTTTTCCTTTTTGGGTTTTTTTTTTTTCCCCCCAAAAAAAAGCCCCCCCTTTTTTAAAAATTTTTTAAAAAATTTAAAAAAAATTTTCCCCGTTAAACTTCCGGGAAAAAAAGGGGTTTTTTTTTTTGGGTTTTTTTTTTAAAAAAAAAAAAAGGGGAAAAAATTTTTTTTTTTTCCCCCCAAAAAAAAATTTTTTAAAAGGGGGAAAAAAACCCGGGGGGGTTAAAGGGGGGTTTTTTCCGGGGGGGGGTGAAAGGGGTTTTTTTTTTTTTTTTTTCCCAAAAAGGGGGGTTAAATGGGAAAAAAAGTTTTTTTGGGGGGGTTTTTTAAAAAAAGGGGGAAAAAAATTTTCCCCAAAATTTAAAAAAGGGGGCCCCAAAAAACCCCAAATTCCCCCAAAAAAAACCCCAAAAAAATTTAAAAAATTTTTTTTTTTTTAAAGGGGGAAATTTTTTTTAAAAAAATCAAAATTTAAAAAATTTTTAATTAAGGGGGAAAGGGGTTTTTTTTCCCTTTTTTTTTTTTTGGGGGGGGTTTTTTTTCCCCCCCCTTTTTTTTTTTTTTTTGGGGGGGGGAAAAAAAAAAGGGGCCCCAAAAAATTTTTTTTTTTTAAAAACCCCCCCCCCAAAAAAAAACCGGAAAAAAAAACCAAATTTTTTGGAAAAAATTTTAAAAAATTTTTAAATTTTTCCAAAAAACCCCCTTTTTTTTTTTTAAAATTGGGTTTTTAAAAAAAAAACCCTTTTAAAAAAAATTTTTTAAAAAGTTTTTAAAAATTTAATTTCCAAAAACCTTAGGGGAAAAAGGAAATTTTTTTTAAAAAAACCCTTTTTAAAAAAATTTAAAAAAAAAAAATTTTTTTTTTTAAAAATTTTTCCCCCCCCAAAAAAAAAAAATTTTTTTTTAACCAAAATTTTTAAAAACCCAAAAAAATTTTTTTTTATGGGGTTGGGGGTTTTTTTCCCAAAAACTTGGAAAATTTTTTGGGGGGAAAAAAGGGGGGTTTTTTTTTTTTAAAAGGAAAAAATTTTGGGGGAAAAAAATTTTAATTTTTTTTACCCGGGAAAAACCCCCCCTTTTTTGGGGAAAAAACCTTTTTTTTTTTTTTTAGGGCCCCCCCAAAAAATTCCCCAAAAAACCCCGGGGGGGGTTTTTTTTGGGTTTTTTTTTTTTTGGAAAAAAAAAATTTTTTTTTTTCCCAAAAAAAAACCCCCCCCCCCAAAACCCCCCGGGTTTTTTTAAAAAAAACCCTTTTCCCCCCAAATTTTTTTAAAAAAAACCCCCCCCTTACCTTTAAATTTTAAAAATGGGTTTTTAACCATTTTAATTGGGTTTTTTTTTCCCCCCGGGTTTCCCCCGGGGGGGGGTTTTTTTTTTTCCTTTGGGGGCCGGTTTAAAATTTTCCCCCTTTCCCAAAAAAATTTTCCCGGGGTTTTTCCCCCCCGGGGCTTTTAAAAAAGCGTGGAAAAAAGGGGAATTTTTTTTTTTTTGGGGCCCGGGGGCGCCGGTTTAAAATTTTTTTTTTAAAAAAAAAACCCCCGGGGGTTTTTTTTAAAAACCGGGGGCCCCCCCCGGGGGTTTTTTTGGGTTTTCCCCTTTTTTTTTAAAAAGGGCCCTTTTTAAATTTTTTAAAAGGGAAAAAAAATTTTAAAAATTTTTTTTTTTTGGGGGGGGAAAAAAATTTTTTTTTTAAAAACCCAAAAAAGGGGGGGTTTTTTTAAAATTTTTTTTTTTTTGGGGGTTTTTTTCCAAAAAAAATTTTTTTTTCCCCCTTCCCCCAAAACCCCCGGGGGGAAATTTGACCTTTTAAAAATTTTTTTTAAAAAAGGGGGGGGGAAAAAACCCCCTTTTTTTTAAAAAAAAGGGGAAAAAAAAGGAAACCAAAAAAATTTTTTTTTTTTAAAAAACCCCCCCCCCGGGGGGGGGGGGGGGGAAAAAACCCCCCCCAAAAAAAAAGGGGGGGGGTTTTTTTTTGGGGGGCCGGCCCATTTTTGGGTTTTTGGGGGTTTTTTTTTAAAGGGGGTTTGGGTTTTCCGGCCCCCGGGGAAAAAAAAACCCCTTTTTTTTTTAAAAATTTTTTTCCCCGGGGGTTTTTTTTTTGGGGTTTTTTTTTTTAAAATTTTTGTAAAAAAAAAAAAAAAAATTTTTTTTTTTTTTTTTTTTGGTTTAAAATTTTTTTTTTAAAAAAAAAAAAAAAAATTTTTTTTTTTTTTTTTTTTTTTTTTTTCCCCGGGGTTTTTAAAAAACCCTTAAAGGGGTTTTTTTTTTTAAATTTTTTTAAATTTAATTTTTATTTTTGGGGGGAAAAATTTTTTTGGGGGGCCTTGGGTTGGAGGGGGTTTTTTTTTCCCCCCCAATTTTAAAAGGTTTTTTTTTTTTTCCCCCCTTTTTTTTTTTTTTAAAAAAAAAATTCCCTTTTTTAAAAAAGGGTTTTTTAAAATTTTTAAACGGCCAACCCAAAATTTTTTTAAATTTTTTTTTTTTTTTTGGGGAAAAAAATTTTTTTTCCCTTTTTTAAAAAATTAAAACCCCCCCCCCCCTTTTTTTTTATTTTTCCCCCCAAAAGGCCCAAGGAAAAAAAAAAAACAAGGGGGTTTTCCCCCCCCCCCAAAAAAAAAAAAATTTTTTTTTTTAAAAATTAAAAGGGTTTTTTTAAAGGGGTTTTTTAAAAAAATTTTAATTTTTTTTTCTTTTAAAATTTTCCCCCCCTTTTAAAATTTTTTTAAAAAAAGGGAAAAAAAAAATTTTTTAAAAATTTTTTTTAAAAAGTTTTTTTGAATTTAACCCCTTAAAAAAACCCCAAAATTTTTTTTAAAAATTTTTAAAAAGGGGGAAAACCCCCCTTTTTTTTTTAAAAAAAAAAGTCTTTTAAAAATTTTTCCCCCCCTTTAAATTTTGGGAAAAAGGGTTTTTTAAAAAATTTTTTTTTTTTAAAAAAGGGGGGGGGGCCCGGGGGGCCCCTTTTTTCCCCCAAAAAAAAAAAAAATTTTAAAAAAAATTAGGGTTTTTTTTTTTTTAAAAAAAAAATTTTAAATTTTGGGGTTTATTTTTTTTTCCCTTTTTTTCCCTTTTTTTTTTTTTTAATTTTTCTTTTCCAAAATTTTGAATAGATCCGGCATCAATAATCCCAAAACCCAAACCCATTTTTAATTTTTGAAGATGCGTCCCAATTGCGATTTACATTTTCCGTTATAAACTTTTTTCATGGCATTTTCTACTAGCTCCTTTTAAAAAAAAAAGTCAGCAAAATTTTTTTTTTTTTCAATAATAGATATTAGTCGGCAAATTTTTTATTTCCAAACCCCCCCCCGAAAATTTTTTTTCCCCTTTCGTCCCAAATGTCCTCATTGAAAAAAAATGATCGCCCAAAAAGACAGGGAAAATAAATTAATCATTTTCACCAAACAAAAAATTCAAATTGGTATTCATCCACTTTTCCCTTTTTTTTGTTAATCGAAATGGGGCTCCCAATCGATCATTTTTTAAATGGGCGGGTGTCGATTACATTTTTATAATTTCGGATGTCGATTATTTTTCGTTTCAAAGATAATTTTATGCCTGAGCAGGTAAATATGACATCCCCCCCTCAGGGGTTTAGCAGGTCAAAAAAAAAAAGATTTCAAAATAAATTCCCTTGGTAAAAAACCAAGCCTACTTGATCTAAAGACCCCAGGGCCCGCTTTTATGCCTAAGTGTTCATTTTGGTCTCGAACCACTTTTCATTTTTTTCTGTTTTGTTATTTGTTATTGTGAATTTATCGTTACGTGTTCTCACTCAAAATTCAGAGGGAGTGTTGAAGTATTCGTTTATGTTCCTTTAGTAATTTGTATAATTGTCGTTGTGTTACATTATCGTTATAAGATGAGTCATGTTTAGAGTTAAGTCATCGGTGAATAGTTAGTTCCTCAGTTAGTCATTGTAAAGTAGTTGTACAGTACGTTATGTGTAGTCGAGAGACGCACGTCACTTTTTGAACAGTTGAACCATAGTGTAGTTTAGTGTTATTCTTTTTGTGAGTTATTTCGTGAATATACGTTTGAGTACTAGAGTAAGTGTTTCTATACTTTATCAGTTTTATCTTTCAGTTTGAATTTGTCTTGCAACATTTTGAATAGATCCGGCATCAATAATCCAACAAACCTATTTTTAATTTTTGAAGATGCGTCGAATTGCGATTTATCATTGTCCGTTATAGCTTTTTTCATGGCATTTTCTACTATCGTCCTTTTTAAAAAAATATAAGTCAGCAAATTTTTTCTTTTTCAATAATAGATATTAGTCGGCAAATTTTTCATTTTCACCCCCCTCCGAAATTTTTGCCCGTTTCGTCCCTAAATGTCCGTCAATTGAGAAAAATAGATCAGCCAAAACGACAGGGAACTAAATTGAATCATTTTCACCAAAACAAAGATTCAAATTGGTATTCATCCACTTTTCCTTTTTTTTGTGAATCGAATGCGCTCCCAATCGATCATTTTTTATAACTGACGGATGTCGATTACATTTTTATAATTAACGGATGTCGATTATTTTTCGTCTCAGAAGATAATTTTCATGCCTGAGCAGGTACATATGATCATACCTCATCAGGGATGAGCAGGTCAACAAAAATAAGACTTTCAAATATACTTCCATTGGTAAAAGCCAAGCCTACTTGATCATAATGACTCAGACCTGCTCATGCCTAAAAAATTTCCCCCGAAACATTTTTTTCCCCCATAAATCTCATTCTCGATCGAATCGGAGACGGAAGTCTTGAGTGGTTCTCTCGTAAAAATGTTGTCAATTTTCAATTTTTACGACCAAAACTACAGTTCTGCCAATGGCAGATTGCAAAAAGACGTTTCGAAAATTTACGTTGCAGGTCGTGGCGGAGAAATATCTAGGTACATGGAACGCGCTGGCTACCAAAAAAAACTGATGATCAATATCCGATATGAAAAATAAATTAATCGACAGGAAACTATAGGTAATTACACTGAATCATTTCCATAAAAAAAAGGAAAAAATTCAAACTGGTCTTCATCCTGTTTCACTTTTTTTTCTTGGAATTTCAAACATTTGAAATGCGTATACAATCGATTATTTTTATAATTTAGGGATGTCGATGATCAATTTCCTGATTACTCAGCGTTCAATATATATATTTTTTCACCGTGATCGAATCCTTTGAAACGAGCATTTGTTACCTACATCCTGTTTTTCTCCGAATAATTATAGTGCAGGAAAAGGCTCCCGTCGTGCAAAGGGTATCAAAATTTTTCCAACCACGGTGGAAAGCAGTTTTATATTTACGGGAAATCCGTCGGATAAGAAAAAAAGAAACATCGAATGCGTATGCTATATGAAATTTTATTTCCAACAATGCGTGAATGTGCGACGGTAAAAAAAATATAAGAACTGCTTGTTCATGAAAATTCAACATCAGTGTAATGAATTACAGCATTTGAAGTGATTCGTATACTCTTTTAATAAATTACACATTCAAATTTTTGTTGACAAATTGATGTTAATTTTTTTACCGGTGAGAACCGTTCTGAACCGTTCAGAACGGTTCTTTTGGTTCAGAACCGAACCGAACATGACAAAATTTAAGAACAGTTCTTGGGAACTTAACCTGAGTACCGTTTTTTTAAAGAACAGGTCTTGGGAACCGAACCTCCTGAGAACCGTTTTTTGAAGAACGGTTCTTGAGAAGCGAACCTAAGAACCGTTCCTCAAAGAACTGTTTGTGAGAATCGAACCGGAGAACCATTCTATAAGGAACGGTTCTTTACTGCTCCAAAGAACGTTAAGAACCTTGAAGAACAGTTCTGGAGAACCACAGCTGAAAATCTGAGTTTGGTTCTTTTCACCGTGGAAAATTTTTTTCCAGCTCAACCTGTCGACTTTTGATCTATCAATTTTTTTTATTTTTATTTTATATTTTTTTAGTTTCGAAGTATTTTTGCTGCAAACGGGGTTTCGACTGTGTGAGTCCAATTCTAATTTCTAAGTCAGTGGCGTCGTCAGAATCGAAAATTGGGGGGGGGGCACAAAAAGGGCCATGTGTTGGGAAACTTTTTTTGCTTTTTCGAAGTGGCAAAGAGGGGCTGACTTTTTTCACCTGCTAAAAATGAGGAGGGGGTAAAAAGGGAGCCTTTTTCCGCACTCTTGTCTCAGATAGATCATAAAATTGTAATTTTGTTTATGCTCGAGCGAAGCTTTGAAAAAATTGGATTTTTAATGCCCTAAAAAGACATTTTTCCATGTTTTAATGCTTTGAAGATCCCTATCTGATGTAAGTGTAATGGAAATGTAGAAATACAACATCAGTTTTGGGTGGACCAAGCGGGGGCCAGAACTTTTTTAGCGGGGCTTGGCCCCCCCGGGCCCTCTCTTGACGACGCCTCTGTTCTAAATTCAAGTTTTTTCAAATATAATTTTTTTTCAATTTCTCTAGTTATGTGTTTTTAGTGGTGCAGCCAAGGGGTTTTTTGGGGGTCCCGACCCCCGCCCCCATGAGGTCAAGAATTTTTTGAAATAACTGATTACTACCTGAAAAAACGTCTTTTTTGAAAATTAAAAATACGATTTTTTCAAAGCTTCGCCCTTGCTTCGCTTGGTCATGAACAAGATCTTAATTATATCAACTAATTGAGGCGATATTGCAAAAAATGCTCCTTTTTACCCCCTCCTCCTGAAATTCTTCTGGTACATACCCACTTTGTACCTTCCTAAAAAATAAGCTCCCGATTCCACTGCTGGAATTTGCCATTATTTTTGGTTTTTTAAGTCAAAATAATTGGCATGGAAGTTGTTTGCTCCAAAACTGAAGTATTTATCTTAAATATTCCATGCAAATCTCATAACAACGCAACTCCTACCTAAATATTTATGAAAACGATCCCCAGTTTGAGGAAATTTTATGGTAAGGAAGGGGAGGGCTAAACTCGGAATTTTTCAAAAATTCACTCAAAATTCACTCAAAAAATTTCTCAAATCTCTGAGATGAAATTGTTAAAATAATTAAAAATCAAAGTCGAAATCGCGGTTCGTGCCTTCGAGGAAAATTCAACTTCAGTGAGTCCTTTTTTTTGGCTTTCAACTTTGAGTTACACAACCACTGATACAAAAAATGAAAATTTGAAATTACCATGAAATTGCAGTGTTGTATTTACGGAACAAAAAATGATTAATGGAACGAGAACCGAGCCGAATTCCGACCACTTTTGCGAAAACCGCCACCAATCGAAGACTGTTTGACCTAGGAATGCCGCAAATAGCTTAAAAGATAGATCAAACCTTCCCCCATGTCATACTAAAATTTTAGGGCCCCACGATAATATTTAGTATTTTTTTTGATTTTATTCCCGAGACACCTCGAAATCCAATTTTGAATTTTTGGTGTCTTAATTCCGACCACCAAAAAATTTTTGGTACCCTAATTTCGACCACTTGCAAAAATGTACTATAGTCGGTACAACGAAAGAAGGCACTTTTCCCCTACTCGAATCGTAACGCGGAAACCAACGACGCGCGTTGATTTCAAATTTCGTCCAATCACAACTCAACGTTTTCAAATTTTGTGGTGGGAGAACGTTAGGGAAAAGTGTCTTCTTTCGTTGTACCGACTATAATAAGCATGCAAATCGTATATTTGAAGTACAATTAACATTTCAGAGTGTTAAAATGAGCAAATAAGTAATATAAAACACATGAGAATCATTTCTTCGACTCTAAATTGACCTCAGTCATTCGAACAATAAGTACAGACGTACATCTCTTAATTCAAATAGTCCTCCGCCGTTGAGTCACACACCTCGTGACCCCATCCTAACATTGAGCGCACCTAATCCATCTTGGGTTTCAACCTAGAATAGGTAACTTTTCCCTTAACGTCTCCGTTTTCATATTACAAGCTGGGCTAAACGCATCAAATAGTACATTACATTACTAGGTTAAAAAAGTGGGTGATTATAAACGAGTGTAAAGTTACAGCGCGAGCCGAAGGCGAGAGCTGTAATTGCACGAGTTTATAATCGCTCACTTCTTTAATCAAGTAATGTAACATGCTTTTTATAACGAACGTGTATAGTACACCATTGTACCTTTGTTGTTTAGATGCAAAAAGTTCGTCTTTTCGGCGACCAAAATAAACCAGATTGCAAAATGAAACAGTTTCAAGATTTCGATGGTTTCATTTCATTAAACAAAAATAAACGATTGATTCTGATTTTGAAGAAAATAAAACATATTCATCATTTATTACAATTCATAGACTACTTTACAAGCTGGTGATTGCGCGTTTTTCTGCAATTTATCAATTGTATTCAAATCACCAGACCACTGATTAACGTAATTTCATGAAATTCGCCATCAATATGTTCTTTTTGATCATTTTATAAGTAAATTACTGATATGTTCGCGGATTTTTTAAATTCCTTAACAAATTACGTGATACATTTTTACAAAATTCCAAAATTGGCAAGCAGAAACAAATTCTATCCTCTTATCTATTATGTTTACCAAAAACAGTGTAGCCAAATGATCAACTTTTACGAAAACCCGTTGCATAAAGTTTACATTATGACACTAGGGAGTTTGAATTACTTTATAGCCCTACAATTTTGGTCGCTCATAAAGATGTACTTTTTGCAACTAGCAACAAAGGTATAATGGTGTACATTATACACGTAAGTTATGAAAGACATATTTTTTTACTCCCAACATGACATTTTTCAAAATTTTTGGGGTTTCCCTCCTCGGGGGGAGGTTCCCAATGAGCTAGGGTCAAAATATGTTCAAATATGAAATTAGGATATCAAAAAACATTTATTTTGACACCCAACAACATTTTACAAAATATCAGAATCTGCCCCCACCCCGGGGGGGGGGGAGTTCTCATGACCTAGGGTCAAAATAAATTCAAAAATGAATTCAGCACATTGAAAAACATATATTTTGACACCCAATACAATATTTTTCGAAATTTTGAGTTTTAAGCTCCCCAACGGGGAGGTTTCTCAAGGGCTGGGGTCAAAATAAGTTCAAAAATGAATTTAGCACATCGAAAAACCCCTTATTTGATGGTTTGTTGGTACATGTGTTGCGAATTCGATTTTTGGGCTCTCAAATCCTAAAATATCCCACTGTGCGACGTACGTAGTCTTTTAAACGTAGATAGAGGCAAGTTATAAGCTTTTGAAGCTTTTAAATAACCCATTTTATTTTGGATAACTACCTCTACAGTCCTATTCATCGCGTCTTCGGACCATTTCTTTGTACTTCCGTCCTTTTTTTTCTTTCCAGGCATATGTAGCTGCGTGAAAAAAATAACCCATGTAAAAATCAACGCGAAAAAACTACGGGTGGGCGGAATTAGGCACCACCTTCATTTTTGATATTTGATAAAATTTTAATTATCTACCTGCAATTTATTCAAAAAACTTTTATTTTATGAAAAACTAGCAGAGCTTAAAACCGTTTGAGATTCAATTGGTTGTTGTTGTTATGGTATGTAATATTTGAAAATCAAACGGTTTTGGTTTTGGGTTTTGAAAAGGTTTTTATCAAACGCCCAAAATCGTTTCAAAAGGTTTTGAAATTTTCAAATCCCATTTTTTTAGGTTGGGGTTTTGAAAAGGTTTTGAAAAATTTTTCGATGCATCATGTTATGGTTTTGGTTGTGGTTTCTAGTTTGGTAATTTCGTGGTTACGGTGGTTATGGTTTTTGATTAAAACCGATTCAAATTTCAAACGGTTATAGTGGTTGTTATGGTTTTTAGGGTTTTTGCGCTTTACGCGAAAAACCCTATTGCGAACACTTTTTCTTTTGTTTGTTTGTTTGTTTCGTCAATTTGTAGCCAATCATCGCTCAGTATCATTTCACGGCCAATCAGCGAGCCGTATTAGTTAGAACTACATGCGAGATTAATAACAGATATAAGGGATCATATTTTTTTTTTCTTTTTTTTTCGGCGATGTTGTTGAAAATATGACATGATTTTTCTATAAAATAAAATTACATTATTAGGCATTGTTATTAAGCATTGAATGTTTAATTTTTTTGAAACTACGCAGCAATTTTACCACTGACTAATAAATGGGGAAAAAATTACTAAAAAAAAAAAATAATATTGATGAACGGAAAGAATACTGCATGATTGGTGGTAGTAGAAAGCCAAGAAGAAAAGAAAGGTTTGTACAGAAAATGTTTGCATCAAATAATTCAAAAATGTCGAATTTGATTTGTTTTTGTCGATAATAATGTTTGAATTATGAAATGTGAGGTGAATGATTTTATAACTTTTCTAATTTAGTATTTCATCTTAAAATTCTAATCATAATAGTTCAGTGTTGGTAGAAAGTTACCATTTTACATACACAAACAGAATAAACTGCAAAAACCCTATTCGTGATCGGCTTTCGCCGATCCGCCTTGTTTTTCTCGATTTTAAATTTTTAATAGGAAGTACTTGAAAAATAATAATTGTTTGGTACACTTGTAGTCTCAAAGTTCAAAATTTATTAATCAAGAAAAACTTTCAAGGAAACAATACAAATTACAAAATACAAACTTATAAAAGATAAAACACAAAACTCAAAATTTCCTTTAAAATAGGAGATCGAGATGCTTAAAATAAAAACTAGAAAAAACCAAACTTGAACTGACGAAACAGGGTTTGGAAAACCGAAAATTTGTGGGTTTTCGTTTTCGTTTTTGTTTCTGTATTTGCAATTACGTTTTCGTTTTTCATGAAATTATAACGTTTTCGTTTTTCAAAAACGTTTTTTTTCGTTTTTCATTTTTTTTCATACACATATGAAAATTTAAACTTTGCTAGTTTTGTGAGTTTTTTTTTTCGTTTTTCATGAAATTATAACGTTTTTTTTTTTTCATTTTATTTTTTATAAACATATAAAAATTTGAAGTTTGCTACTTTCGTGAGTTTTTTCATGTTTTTGGGGGGGGGGGGGGTTATGGAGTAGACAATAGACATTCACAAATCAGTGTTGCCACTAAATTTAAAAAAAAAATTCAAAACCGATTCGCGAATCGGTTATTGGTGGTTGTTGTGGTTTCAATCAAATAAGATTGAAATGGTTGTTATGATGGTGGTATTTTCTAAATATTGAAAAAAATATTTATGGTGGTTATGGTTTCGGTTATTTTAAAGTGATTTTGTTTTGGTTATTGTTTTGGTAATGGTTTTTTAATTTTTTTTTTTCAATCGGTTCTTTATGGTTCTTTTCGGTTATTTTACTCAAAATTTTTGAAACGGTTGTATTGGTTGTGATAACCGTTTGAAATTTTCAAAATTATCTGGTTGTGGTTGTTGTGGTTTTGGTGGTTTTAAGCTCTGAAAACTAGACACTTCAACGATCACAAATATATTTTCACATTCCTAAATTACTCAAAATTAATATATTATTTTTAAGTTTGAACATTGAAAAAAAACGGCAATTTGACGTGCGATTTCTTCAAATTGGATTTTTTCGGCGAGTTTTGGCTTTATGGTTGCCGGATTGGTCTTAAATTAATTGTCTGTGATAAAGGAACACAATTTTTTTTTTTCAGCCAGATCGCGCTATTAACAGACGAGATAGTTAGGGTGGTTGGAATTAGGGCACCATACCCTTACAAAATGAAAGAACAGTTCTTAAGAACCGAACCTGAGAACCAGTTTTTTGAAGAACGGTTCTTGGGAACCGAACCTGAGAACCGGTTTTTTGAAGAACTGTTCTTAGGAACCGAACCCGAGAACCATTATTTTGAAGAACGATTCTTAGGAACCAAACCTGAGAACCATTATTTTGTAGAACGGTTCTTGGGAACCGATCCAAGAACCAAGAACCGAACAGAATTAAAAAAGGGAACGGTACCGGAACACAATAAAGTTTGGTTTTTGAAGCCCTGGCTGACAGAGCCCTTTTTTCATTTATTTCAAAATTCTAAAAAATATTTCACATTTATTTTTTTCTTGCAAAAATCAAAAAAAGGGCTCTGTCAGCCTGTCAGAAATGTTATTTTACATCACATATCCAAATTTCATCAAAGGCTCTGGGGGTCATTTGGCCTCAAGTGGAACTTCGTAAAAATTCTTATGCCATTCGATACGTATTGGTAGAAGATGATTTTGGAGCACATGAGCGAATTTTTATCTCACCCCTGGGGGGCTGGGGGCCCAAAATATGCGATTTTCAAGCTAAAAACTTCTAAAAATTCTCTCTCCGCGAGTTTTCAACCGATTTTTCTCAAACTTGGCACATAGGTAGAGGTACTGGAGGGGAGTGCTCTGAAATTTTTTCAGAATTTTTCGACCACTTTAATGACCTTGAATTTGACTTTGAAAATTTCAAATCGCCCTGGGGAGCACAGCTTTGGTGCTGTCTCAAAAATTTTTTCAAATTAAAATATCCCAATGTATTTCACACTTCTGAGAATTTTTTCAGATTTTTTCAAGTGGTGGAAAGTGGTCAAACATTCAAAAAACTGGTGTAATTCATCATTTTTGTTGCTAAAAATCATTGTTTTTCATCAATTTTTCATTTCTTATGGTTTCCTGCTAAAAATATTACTATTTACTCGCCGTGTCCCATTTCGACCTTTATTCATTAATTTCTTACGACTATGATGTTTTGAGCGAATTTAATGCTTACACCATTGCAGTAGTCCAATGTAGTCCCTGCGATTAGCTTAGGCATACTGCACTTTTTGAACACGAGTTGAAACGCGGTTTTTATATTAGTGTGTGACCCATAAGAAGATTTTTAAGAAGTAAAGTCATTAAAAATTTCTCTTATGGGGTGAGCGTGGAGGAGTTTTGGTAGAGGGTTAATCCCGATTTTTCCATAAAAAAAGGTCAGGGTAAGTTTGGTGTCATTTTCATATAATTCGACCCTCTTGAACTCCAATCTGCGATTAGTTTTTCGATCAAAAGCGTAGAACTCGCCTAATCGTACAATTTGTGTCGCGAAAAGTGGCCTATTTTGAAAAAAAATATGTAAAATTGCGATTGTTTTCATTAGAATTTGAAACCTATTTGTAATAGAATCCAAACCTTCTGAATTCGAATTTGTTATTGGTTTCCAGATAGAAAGTGAAATTAAGTGAAATACTTTCTTGATTGTCGATTTTTGGTGGCGAAAAACAGCAGATTTTCGCTAAAATCGACTCGAATTCGCAATTTCTCATTTAACCAAATACCTGGAATCAATCCTTTTTTCAAAACAGCACGAAATTGCGATTTTCAATTTTCTCAGACCTATCAAAACGCCGACCAAGGCTTCTTAAAGTAGGCAGTTCCTCAAGAAAAAATTAACTCAACTCCCTGAAGCAGATTGGAGCATTTTTTTGGTATACCTAAACATTGGCCCGTCAATGCCGCACTTTCCACGAAAGCGCCATGGAACGTTTGACGCATCGATATGGGTCTAATTAAAATGTTTCAGCGCACATTTTATAATAAAGTATCTGGGATGTAGTCACCATTATATTTTTTAAAAAATTAGAAATGTAATTTTTTCTTGAGGAACTGCCTAATTTAAGAAGCATTGGTCGGCCTTTTGAAAGGTTTGAGAAAATTGAAAATCACAATTTCGTGCTGTTTTGAAAAAAGGATTGATTCCAGGTATTTGGTTGAGAAAATGAGAAATTGCGAATTCGAGTCGATTTTAGCGAAAATCTGCTGTTTTTCGCCACCAAAAATCGACAATCAAGAAGGTATTTCACTTAATTTCACTTTCTATCTGGAAACCAATAACAAATTCGAATTCAGAAGGTTTGGATTCTATTACAAACAGGTTTCAAATTCTAATGAAAACAATTGCAATTTTACCTCTTTTTTTTTTTCTTCAAAATCGGCCACTTTTCGCGACACAAATTGTACGATTAGGCGAGTTCTACGCTTTCTTTAAAATGACTTTACTTCTTAAAAATCTCCTTATGGGTCACACACTAATATAAAAACCGCGTTTCAACTCGTGTTCAAAAAGTGCAGTATGCCTAAGCTAACCGCAGGGACTACATTGGACTACTGCAATGGTGTAAGCATTAAATTCGCTCAAAACATCATAGTCGTAAGAAATTAATGAATAAAGGTCGAAATGGGACACGGCGAGTAAATAGTAATATTTTTAGCAGGAAACCATAAGAAATGAAAAATTGATGAAAAACAATGATTTTTAGCAACAAAAATGATGAATTACACCAGTTTTTTGAATGTTTGACCACTTTCCACCACTTGAAAAAATCTGAAAAAATTCTCAGAAGTGTGAAATACATTGGGATATTTTAATTTGAAAAAATTTTTGAGACAGCACCAAAGCTGTGCTCCCCAGGGCGATTTGAAATTTTCAAAGTCAAATTCAAGGTCATTAAAGTGGTCGAAAAATTCTGAAAAAATTTCAGAGCACTCCCCTCCAGTACCTCTACCTATGTGCCAAGTTTGAGAAAAATCGGTTGAAAACTCGCGGAGAGAGAATTTTTAGAAGTTTTTAGCTTGAAAATCGCATATTTTGGGCCCCCAGCCCCCCAGGGGTGAGATAAAAATTCGCTCATGTGCTCCAAAATCATCTTCTACCAATACGTATCGAATGGCATAAGAATTTTTACAAAGTTCCACTTGAAGCCAAATGACCCCCTTATTGCACCAGAGCCTTTGATCTAATTGTTTCGGAGAAATCTTGTAAAAACCGCCAACAACTCTTAATTTCTTCAAATTTTCAGTATCATAATTATATTGGCAAATGAAACTTTTCAATACTTTTATTTACTTTATTTTACGTATTAAAATCATATTCATACATTATTTCATCATTTCATCTCGTTAAAATTCAAAAAAAAAAACGCAAATTCAAAACTTAATTTCTATTTTGTCAATTTTTCACTTATGCAACCCTAAGAGGGTAGAGCACCCTCTTAACGTATGTGGATTATTTTTCATCACAGAAGATAATTTTCATGCTTGAGCAGGTACATAGATCATACCTCATCAAGGATGAGCAGGTAAACAAAAGTAAGACTTTCAAATACCTACATGTACTTCCATTGCTAAAAGCCAACCCTACTTGATCAAAATGACTCAGACCTGCTCATCCCTAAGAAATTTTCCCCGAAACGTTTTTTCCCCCATAAATCTCATTCTCGATCAAATCGAAGACGGAAGTCTTGAGTGGTTCTCTCGTAAAATTTTTGTCAATTTTCAATTTTTACGATCAAAACTACAGTTCTGCCACTGGCAGATTGCAAAAAGACGTTTTGAAAATTTACGTTGCGAGTCGTGACGGAGAAATACCTACATGGAACGCGCTGACTAGCAAACAAAACTGATGATCAATATCCGATATGAAAAATATATTAATCGACAGGAAACTATAGGTACTTACACTGAATCATTTATATAAAAAAAAAGGAAAAAATTCAAATAGTCTTCATCCTGTTTCACTTTTTTTTCTTGGAATTTCAATCATTTGATATGCGTATACAATCGATTATTTTTTATAATTGACGGATGTCGATAATCAATTTCCTGATTACTCAGCGTTCAATAAATATATTTTTTCATCGTGATCGAATTCTTTGAAACGAGCATTTGTTACGCACATCCTGTTAAATTTCTCCAAATAATTATAGTGCAGGAAAAGGCTCCAGTCGTGCAAAGGGTGTCAACATTTTTCCAACGGTGGAAAGCAGTTTTATGTTTACGGGAAATTCGTCGGATAAGATAAGGAGAAACATCGAATGAGTATGCAATATGAAACTATATTTCCAAGAATGCGTGAATGTGCGACGGTAAAAAAAAAATATAAAAACTGCTTGTTCATGAAAATTCAATATCAGTGTGATGAATTATAACATTTGAAGTGATTCGTATACTCTTTTGATAAATTACACTTTCAAATTTTTTTTGACAAATTGATGTTAATTTTTTTTACCGGTATTTGAATGATTGGAATGCAATAGGAAGTCACATTATACAAATAATTATGTAAGTATCTAACGTAAGTTAAAATGAGAAATTTATCAATATTCAAATGAAAACACCGGACATCGTTTACTTGAAATTATTTTACACAGAAATTGTTTAAAGCTTTAGCAATTTTCACTTGTTAGAGCAAACGATTCCTATTTTACGTTAAGTATATCTACTCGAAAAAGTTGCAAAGTAAGTTTAGGTTAACCTTGATAAATTTTCGGGTTGAAAAAAATATTGTTTTCTGGGTAATAAGTAGGTATGTAATGTATCTCAATATTAGCGTCATTTTACAAATGCAGTTGAAATGAGCAGGAAGTTTTCGTTTTGTCAATTATATTTTGATATTTTCCTTTTATTTCTTTTATATCGTACCTCCAGTGCAATAACACCTCATCTCAAAAACTAGACACACTGTTTCATAACAGCGGACTTTATTTTTATTTTGTGTATTGTCAAACTGGAAAATTTGACCAATCACAAGGGTTCTTACTTTTAATATTAACTTTATGATACTTCAAAAGTTCAATAAAACCTGTCTTTATCCCGGCCTTAAAAATTCCGACACAATAGTTGGCCCATCGCCCATCACAAAGAAAAAGAAACAAAAGAAATTCCATTAAATTTTTTATCGAATTTCATTGTTTCATTTTCTTTATGGTGGGTCACCTGCTGCGTCGGCATTTTTTGATCAGGACAACGAATTTTATTTCTTCATTATTTGTTAGTCTTATTGCCCTACGTGACCAAAATTTTGAATGAAATTTAGAATGAAAATTTTTCATCTGCTGACCCCCTGCTGAGAAATTTGATACCTCAAAGGGGCCATGAAACCATTCTTTTATCTTGGTCTAAAAATGCCGACACAGTAGCTGGCCCATCTTAAAGAAAAAAAAAAAACAGAATAAAAATTCCATTCTAAATCACGTGGCATCTGTTGGCTTTATACCACAAAGAAAAATAAACACAATCAAAATTCCATTCTAAATTGTAGGGTAATAAAGTGAACAAAGGTTGAAGTAATAAACATAAATAACAAAGGGAACCCGAACACGCTGGTCCAAAAATGCCGACACAGCAGGCGGTATATCAAAGAATTTAAATTTCATTGAAAATTCTGGTCACGTAGGGCAATAAAACTAACAAAGGTTGAAGAAATAAATATAACAAAAGGAATCCGAAAAATACAAAGCCAAAGCTTCCCATCACAAAGAAAAACAAAAACTAGACACACTGTGTCAAAAGAGCGGACTTCCTATTATATACAATCTATAATTGAACGTGTGAAGCTCAACTTTCAATGCAAGTATCAACTTCGAAATTTAATCATTTCTTCCTCTATACACATTCTAATTACTACGGAAATTTCAAGTCGATCGATCAACTCTGACTTCAGTTATGGTGTCACAAAAAAGAACTTTAAAACTTCAAAGCTCAGCTTTCCTTGCTCAAAATTTAACCTAAAAAATTAGGTCTTCTCCTGCACGATCTACACGTACTGTAAAAATTTTTAAATGATTGGTTCAGTTAAACGAGAGAAATCAAGTCGGAAAAATTGACCTATTAAAAGCTTTTGAACTTTGAGCTCATTTTTCTCGAAAACGTGAGATTTTAAGAAAAATTCATGAGAAATAGAGCTTGAAATTCCTAACCATTTTTTTGACCTCCATTTTTCTCTACAATGCACCGTTTCCGAGATATTTTTGAATAACTGAATAAATTTGAGCTTCAAAAGCTCAGCTTTCTATGCTAGATCGCCATCCAAATTCAATCAGATTTTCTCCTAAACACATTCTTATCACCATAAAAATTGCAAACCGATCAATCGATTTTATTTATCTTGCCAGAGGGAAGTTTCAGAAAAATGAGCTTTGGAGTTTCAAAGCTCAGCTTTCTATGCACAGAGTTACACCAAAACATGATCAGTTTTTCTCCTGTACGATGTAAACTTACTGTAAAAATTTCAAAACGATTGGTTCAGTTGAACGAGAGAAATTGAGTCAGAAATATTGACCAATCACAACCCTTCCAACTTTCTCGAAAATGGTGAGCTTTTAAGAAAAATTCATGAGAATCAAAGTTGTAGAGCTTAAAATTCCTAACCATCCGTTTGGTCACCGTTTTTCTGTACGGTGCACCATTTTTGAGATATTTTCAAAAACTAAATAAACTTTGAGCTTCAAAAGCTCGACTATCATTGCACGGATCGACTTCAAAATTTAGGCAGCTTTTCTCCTGTACACGTTCTAACCACTGTAAAAATTTCAAGTCGATTGGTCAACTCTAACTTGAATTATAGGATCACAAAAATGAACTTGAAAGCTCCAAGCTCAGCTTTCTATGCACTGAATTGAACCAAAAATTATCATTTTCTCTCTTGCACGATCTACACTTACTACAGAAATTTCGAAACGATTGGTTCAGTTAAACGAGAAAAATTGAGGTGGAAAAATTGACCAATCACAGGCCTTCCAACTTTGAGCTCAAGCCTTATAAGGAATTTTTGATGAAGATTTTATCTGCCGACCACTGCCTCAAAGGGGCCATAAAATCAGTCTTTGTGTTGGTCTAAAAATGCCGACCCAGCAGGTGGTATTGCAAGGGTTCAAAGAAAATATTTTATCTGCCGACCCATTGTTGGGGGTTTTGGCTGTTTCTTTGAACAAAAGAAACCCTTGCAGAAATGTTATTTCCTTTAATTTTTCAAATTTTGAGCATTTTTCATGCAGAAAGAAATGGCCAAACTGAATTTCGAGGATTTAATCCTGAAAACTAATCATCCTAACCTAATCCCTAATACTGTACCAATTTTAAAAAAAAGCAACGAAAAGGTTGCGCCTGATAGGGACTCAAATTATAAATTAGTAGTTTTGGGATATTTGAAATGGAATAAGACAAACCAGTTTTTCGAAATTTTCACATCGACTTTTCCCATAGAGGATTCACCCCTTTGAGATTTTAGTCTCAAGACGTTTCAGAATATCCAGAAAATTTTAGAATTAGTACGCAATCACTGTATTTCTAAATTTTTTCCAGAAAAATTTTCTACCAAAAAATATTGAAAAATGATGGAGAAGCTGAATAATTCGGGGGAGGGAGTTTCCTCGAAATAAGTACATAGGATATTTAGTAGGTAGAAAATTTTTAAGAGCTGAATATTTCTGGGTTTTGTCATAAGTTTCTACAGTTTTTTTTTGTTTGTTTTTTTTAGTTCACGTCTGACATGCCAAATGAAAATTTTTTACAGGCTTGTAGAGCATCACAATAAACTTTCACAACCGAAATTTCAGCCCCTTAAGTTGTCATGGGGGACTTATGGGGTTTGAATTTCAAAAAATCATCTAATATACACTGAAAGATTCCTCCATACGGCATTTAGGAGATGAATTTTGTACCACGAACTACCCTCGGTATAGGTCATCTGGAGATGGGATACTTGCCTGGATCAGCGGGTAATGCCAAAAAACTTTAAAAATCAAATCTTAAAAGTTTGAATCAGAAATCAAAATTCGTGCTAAAAATTTGATCCGATGAGCAACTTAATGAGCAACTTATTTCTACAAAATATTACATCAAGACTGTCAAAAAAAAAAACTTCACATGGCCTATGGCAAGGTTAGTTCGTGGTAAAAAAAATTACATCTTAAACGCCATAAATTGCAGTGATTTCAATTTTTCTATTTCTCACAAAAACTCAAAATCACTATACCCCTATCCCATCCGAAGGATGGGCTATCCCCTAGTTATTTTTTAATTTTCACCGAAAATAAAGAAGTTTATTTATTTTGAGATGCGTTATTGCACTGGAGGTGCGATATGAATTATTTTAATGTTTCGAACTGAATTTTAAGTTTTTGAAGGGATTTAAACGTTTGTAGGATTTTTTCTGAGACCTTTAATGTTTTCATTCCAAGTTTCATATGTATATAAAATCGTGTAAAGTTGTTTAAAATATCCAATTTTTCAATTACATAGGTATTGATTTCAGATACAGAACTGTTCATTTAATTTCAACGGATCTTCAATTTTACGCAAATTTATCACCTTTCTGCTCAACAACGGCAAAGAAATTTGAATAATGTACTTTTCTGGGAAATTTTTGTCAAGTTTAATAATATCAGTTTTATTATTGAACAAAGAGTTCGTTGATGCCGATAGATCCTTATGCGGCGATTGTATTAACGTTGGAGGTGAAAGATTAAGATTATATGCTTTTGATATATATTCCGAAAGATATGGTGCTGCTGTTGTATTAAGTGGAGATCATAGTGGGAAGACGTATGATGGGAAGAAAGTTTTCATTCCGCCGGATGCTTATGCTTTAGCTATGAATGCTGTGATTCATGGGAAGTTTTTTTTTGTTAATACATATGAAAATAAATACGGTATAACATACGAATAATTGCAAAATCTGCGTGTTGTTATAGGTAGATATAAGGTGGAGTGAAAAAAAAATCATTCCTTGGATTTCGACCAAATTCACAGAGGTGGTTCATTTTGAGCTGAAAATTGACTATAAAAAATTTCATGCCTTCTACATCAATATGAGGTGGACCTCGGTCCTCAAAGTAGAATATTTTTTTCAAATTGTAGTTTTTTATGAGTGAACCCCAATTAAAATGACGCGACGTAGAGAAAAAGAAAGGGGACTAAAAAGATGCTATTTGAGTTTCTATAGGTCTACACTTCCCAGAACCATTGGTGGCTCGATTTTATTCTACTTTCAAGATATCCACTGCTTGTCGAAAACTTACAGTTTGTTGAACAATCGAAATTTTCGATTTTTTGAAAAAAGAAATAACCATTTCTTGGTCACCAAAACTTGACTTGAGAATAGATGTAAAAATCGATTTCTGATACAAAAAATTGAAAATTTTGTATTTTTTTATGATGCCACCTTCTGATTTTGATAAAATATTTCTTATTGGAAAAATTTTCCAATTTATTATCCCAAAAATTTAAAAAATCTTCAGTTTTCAACGATCCGTAACTTTTTAACGAGCAGTAGATGACCACCCCTTGAAAATGGTAAATTACATAGAATCGACCCACCAATAGTTGAGAGGACGGGACGTAGGAATTAAAATTGTATCTTTTTAGGCCTCTTTCCGTTTTTCTACGGCCATCGTTATTACCAAATGTCGATTACCTACTTGTGAATCTTCATCAGCGCATTAAATTTAAATGATAGATTTAAGTATGTCAAATGAATAGATAATTTACTTGATTTGAAAATTTAGAGTTGAAATGAATCAAATTATATAAAAGTAAATTTATTAATTAAATTAACTTTTTTTTTTCATATCATTATTTACATAATAATTAAGTATAATAAAATACTTAATCAAACAGAAAAAAATCATTATACCTATTATTAATTTAATGAATCAATTATATGTACTTATGCATACCAATCGATCCGATTATTTCGTCCTTTAATTTGAGTAGGTACTTATGTTGTGTGCATTCCCACTTCTTCGGCGATGATAGTATTTTTTTGTATAAATCCGAGTTTAATTCAACAATTTTATGCTTCTTTCTTTCGAGTTCTTTTGATGGAGTAAAATATTTACTTACTTACTTAAGTACGTTTCTTTATGATATTGTAATGAGTTGACATTGAAAAGCGTTAGTATTGTGGACATATAGACATGTATAGCCGAAAGACTTGTAAATCTGAATAAGTTTTCGTATTTTTAATGGGTATGATTTATCGTTACGACAAAAAAGGGTGAATACACGGCAGAAATGGAAGGTCCAAGCGACAGGAAATGCAATTGCAACGGAATAAAGGAACCACGACAGAAGCATGCTTCGAACGCCAATAAAATACATTCAACGATGTATAAAAATTCGCACGTCAGCATGAGTGTTTCATACGACATAATATTGAATGACATTCACGGCAGAACAATATCTCATAACGACCATTTTTACGATTGAAAAAAGTATGAAACTCCGAAATAATGAATGTTCATTCTAAGTAGAAAAAATATGGTGAAAAATTTTCAAAACCTGTGGTTTTAAAAATCTTTCAATCCTTTTCCTTCCTCCCTTCTTAATAAATCTTCAAAATTAGGAATATTCATTCTGGGGGAAAAATTCTTGAATCAGTGGTCCTACAAATCTAACCAATCCTCCCGGAGCTTCTGCCTTAATGAATGTACAAAATTATGAATGTTCATTATAGTGGAGCGATAAAAAATAAACATATTTTGGATTTTGATGCAAATTGGTGAAGTAGTTTACTTTGGGTAGGAGACCTTCCAAAAATTGTTTGCAGCCTCCAGCATAAGGGGGAACGGAACTGAGGGCTTTAAAAAGAGTATTTTTCGAAAAAAAAAAACACATTAAATTTTTTTTTGTCACCTACCAATCAAATACTTCAAAAAATTTTCATAGCAGTGCTGCGCTGCTGCCAACTACATACATTTTAATTACGTAATTTTTAGAAAATTTCAGTTGGCAGCCTTGCTACAAAAAGTATCTGAAAAATAATTAGAAATTTTTAGCTCTGCGATGCGAATTTTTTGAAAAATGTTATCAAAAATTATTGTAGGTGGCCGAAAAAATTGCTCGATTGTTAAGTGTTTGAGAGAACAATTCGAATTTGGTAAAAATCAAAAAATTCCTCAAAATCACTTTTCAACGGATATATATTTTTTATTCCATCCTAATTGAACCAGTAAGGAATATTCCTACCAAGATTGCACCATTGTGGACGAAGTAGGTAGGTATATTCGGGTAGGTACTAGGTAGTAGGTACGTGCAGCTTTAGCGAAACGTATGCGCCTAATACCTATCTACGAGATAATTTGTTTGGTTGCATAGCTATTGTTCAACCTGTTCAACTAATGATCTCTTTACTCCGCCTTCCGCCATATGTATCTGCTACCTGCCAACGTTACGTACGCATACGTTGCGTTATCACATAGATAAGGACAGGTAGATTGCCTCTCTTAAGTGCACAACTTCGAGAACATTCGGTAGCAATCTACCTGGCCTGGGCAATAATACCCGACTAACTGTAAAACCAACTTTTCGAGAAAAACGTGTTTTTTCTGGGAGGGTGAGGGGGTCGTACTGGATGGTAGAGCGATGTTCCCGCGACGGCTGTCTGTTTTGTCCGAACTCGGGACGGTTTGTGAAAGTCCGCGACGGCTGCCTGTTTTGTCCGAACTCGGGTCGGTTTGTGGAAGAGTCCTTTTTTTTTTTTTTTTTTTTTTTTTTACCAAGAACTGTAACTAGTCCAGTCAAATTAGCTCATTTAGGAGCCCAACTTGGAATAAATTGAGGGAAAAATTTTTTTTGAGCCAAAGTACTCTGGAAGGTGTCCTGATGAACATACAAAAACTCCACCAAAATCTGCTCATGGCATTTCCCCCTAGGTCCACATTTCTGCCCCCAAAATCAGTTTTTTGCATTTTTCTCGTTCTGTATCACTTTTTTTGAAAAAATAGCTATATATAATTTTAAAGAGCGTAAAATTTTATACGAAATTGATTCTATGAAAATTTTTGTACGACCTGCCCCAACACGAGATACGCCCCTCCCCATTAGACCTTCGGTTCTTTATTATCTAAAACTTGCTGTTTTTGCGATGTTATTTTGAAAAAATACTATAAAATAATGTTATTTCTTCAGTGTCGTATATGATACTAGGATTACAATTGTTTTTACGAGGAGTATAAGGTCAGCTGTCAGTTCTTAACCCCCACCCCTCTATGAACAGAAATGTGTACCGCAGATGATATAGTACAGTCGCAATTCAAGAAAGTGGCTTTTGATGGAAGAAGCATGAAAGATGGTATAATGCACAACAAGATGAAAAAAAAATTTGGAGAACATGAAACACTCAAGATTTACCATAGGGGTGCGAGGGAGGTGGTATTTTGAGGTTCCCCCCTCTTATGTGGAAAGATTGAGCAAAATCTGCGTTCTTGGGATCAATTTCATATATTTCGACCTTCCTAAAAACGAATATTCCATGACTTTCGAAATCTGATAACTAGAAGTGCCCCCAATTTCAAATTTTCCCCTCCTTTCCCATTTACAAATATTACTTATGATAAATACCTATACCCGAAAATCGCAGTTTTTGCCTCTACACCCCACGCAACGGTCAGGGACGAATTTATTCAGAAAGTATAGCTTCAACTCCATAGACACGCATCCGAGCTTCACACGTCATTATAGGGAAAAGTAAAAGGTGTCACAATATTCTCAATTTTGATGATTTGTTATAGTTTTTTACAAATTTTATTTAATATTTTGATATCTGTTCATTGTATAAAGGATTTTGAACTACTTAGAATTGCAGACAAGACAAGCCGACGCGTTAGCCAATGAACAAGGGAACCCGAAAACAAAGCCAACCCGTCTGCCTTGTGTAAGGAATTTTGAAAAAAGTATGAATCTAGGCATTTTTACGTGCACTTATAATCGTGATCTAGGAGATAGGGGGGTTGGAAATTAATTTGCTAGGTTTTTCATATAGGTACTCATCTAATGCCCTGTCTTTGCTGACGTAAACTTTTGAAATATTTTTAACCCCCTGGTTCAAAATCCTTTATAGGCACAACATACAAGGGTACAAATATTTTTAAAAAATGTAAAAAACCAAGTACAAATCATCAAAATTGAGAATATTGTATTCCTGAACGTTGCGTGGGGTGTAGAGGCAAAAACTGCGATTTTCGGGTATAGGTATTTATCATAAGTAATATTTGTAAATGGGAAAGGAGGGGAAAATTTGAAATTGGGGGCACTTCTAGTTATCAGATTTCGAAAGTCATGGAATATTCGTTTTTAGGAAGGTCGAAATATATGAAATTGATCCCAAGAACGCAGATTTTGCTCAATCTTTCCACATAAGAGGGGGGGAGACCTCAAAATACCACCTCCCTCGCACCCCTATGGTAAATCTTGAGTGTTTCATGTTCTCCAATTTTTTTTTTTCATCTTGTTGTGCATTATACCATCTTTCATGCTTCTTCCATCAAAAGCCACTTTCTTGAATTGCGACTGTACTATATCATCTGCGGTACACATTTCTGTTCATAGAGGGGTGGGGGGGTTAAGAGCTGACAGCTGACCTTATACTCCTCGTAAAAACAATTGTAATCCTAGTATCATATACGACACTGAAGAAATAACATTATTTTATAGTATTTTTTCAAAATAACATCGCAAAAACAGCAAGTTTTAGATAATAAAGAACCAAAGGTCTAATGGGGAGGGCGTATCTCGTGTTGGGGCAGGTCGTACAAAAATTTTCATAGAATCAATTTTGTATAAAATTTTACGCTTTTTAAAATTATATATAGCTATTTTTTCAAAAAAAGTGATACAGAACGAGAAAAATGCAAAAAACTGATTTTGGGGGCAGAAATGTGGACCTAGGGGGAAATGCCATGAGCAGATTTTGGTGGAGTTTTTGTATGTTCATCAGGACACCTTCCAGAGCACTTTGGCTCAAAAAATTTTTCCCCTCAATTTATTCCAAGTGAAATCCTAATTTGACTGGACTAAACTGTGTAGCGAAACGACAGACGTATAATTTTTTCGAACTCGGGACGGTTTGTGGAAGAGTCCTTTTTTTTTTACCAAGAACTGTAACTGTGTAGCGAAACGACAGACGTATAATTTTTTCGAACTCGAAACGGTTTGTGGAAGAGTCCTTTTTTTCTTTTTTTTTTTTTTTTACCAAGAACTGTAACTGTGTAGCGAAACGACGGACCAAGAATATATTTTTATCAACGTAAGTAATTTTTTTCACAACCAAGTATTTTTCTCAACTAAAATTTTTTCAGCACTAAATTTTTTTCACGACTGAAAGTTTTTCGTGAGTACAATTTTTTCTAAATTAAATTTTTTTCTGAATTAAAATTTTGTCCACACTGAATTTTTTTCTAAGCTAAAATTTTTTCAACATTAAGTACATTTTTTTCTCAACTAATTTTTTTTCCGAAGTACAGTTTTTCATCAACTAAAATTTTTTCCGAATTACAATCTTTTATGAACTAAAATTTTCATCAATTGAATTTTTTTCCCAACTGAAATTTTTTCTGAACTTGGAACTATTTTTTACAATTTTTTCAACACCACTTTCCCCCCGAAAATACATATGGTATAGTTATTACAACTCTGCAAATCAACGAATGACAGAAAAATATTTTTTCACTCTCAAAGAAAAATTTAATTCCAGTTGAGAATTTATTTCAGTTGTGAAAAAAATTTAGTTGATGAAAAATTTAGTTCATAAGAGATTGTACTTCAGAAAAAATTTAGTCGAGAAAAAAATTTAATGTTGAAAAAAATTTAGTCGATAAAAAATTGTACTCCAGAAAAAATTTCAGTTGTGAAAAAAATTAGTGATAAAAAAATTTAATTGAGAAAAAAGATTGGTGTTGAAAAAATTTTAGTTGAGAAAAAAATTTGGTTCATAAAAAATTGTAGGTACTCTAGAAAAAATTTCAGTGTTGAAAAAATTTTAGTGAGAGAAATAAATAACAGAAGTCTATTTATAATACACGGGAAGGATAATTTTATTTTGTGTGAAGTAGTTCCTTTTTCAAAATCGAAACGAGCGCCAAAAAAAAAGAAATTTTTGAAGTAAAACTGAACTTGACCATGGGCGGCGATTCTGCCCTTGCTCTAATGCTCGAGCAACACTCGAAATTTCCCAAGTGATGCTCCGCAACGTTCGGGGTGCTCACAAGAAAACCCCAAATTTTGTGCCAATTTAAATGAAATATCCCTGTTAACTGTAGACATATCCTGCTGTGATGCTGTTTGTATACCTAGATGTTTTTTTTTCAATTGTCTAGTCCTCGTCAAACTCACCCTCGCGTTTACACCGTGGACGCGGGCTAACACAATTCCAAGAAAGTCGAAATGTATCTGGTATTACTTATACAAAACAATACCGTTATCCTCTTTCTTTTCACTCATCAAATATTCTGGTATTTTCTCATAGGCGTGACTGCCGGGTGTGCCGAGTGTGCCATGGCACACCCTACGTTTCCCAGATTTTTCAATTTTTTTCTCTCCAGGGACTTTTTTTTTTGTAAAATTCCCAAATGTGTCCCGGTAGTAATGTTCTTTTTTCCAGAAAATTTTCAATGGGTACTGAAAACTAAGTACATATTTTGAGAAAAAATTCAGAAAAGTGCATTTAAATTGTACATGGAAAACTGTGAGAAAGGTTTAGGCTGAAAAAATTCTGGCGTTGGAAATAATTGTGAAAAAATTAAGAGTTGAAAATAATTTTAAGAAAATAGGAGTTCGCTTTTCAAAATCTTCCGCCCATGATATCTGCCGCGCGAGGCTCGCACCTGGCTGACTTCACTTCGTTAGAGATATAAATACTTGAAGAAACACAAATGATGAAGTATTTTTTTATGCACAGTGATAAACCTAAAAGTACGTGAGGATAATTTTTGAATATTGTTTTCCATTAGTATTCGAATAGGCCGTTTTTAGATTTTTGTTTTACAGGGAAAATCGATTGATCTGCTTGTCTAATTAACATATTTTTTTAAATTATCGTCTAATCAAGAACGTGGAATTCTTAAAATGACATTTCGGGGGCCTTTGAAAATGTCACGAATGTCACGAATGGCATCCGATGATCGAAAAAGTGAATCAAGTAACAAGATTACCTGTAGGTAAATATATGTACCTAGTACCTACCTACAAATTGATTTAAATTGAATTTTTTTTTATGAAATAATGTTCTTTTCTGTTTTGTGTCCGTAAAACCTTCAAATACCTTGAAATGTATCTGTCTCTGTAATTTGCACCAATCAAATACAAAATATTCTTAGAATGATGATTTTGGATAAAATCATCCATATTTCACCCACACTTAACTGAAGTCATGTTTAAAATAAAAATAAAAGAAGCATAAAAACCTGGTGATATGATTAGGATTAGACAGCATTTTGCAAACACTTACTTAATTATGCGAATTGGATCTTTTCCCTCACAATGTCACCTGTGCATCAAACTTTTTAAATACTGTTCAAACCAAAAACATTTTAAAATAAAATTTTAACGATTAATACGGCGAACTATGGTCGGAAAAAATTATCATTTTTATTACGTACCTACATCACGAAATACATATGTATCTGGTTCATTGTATAACGAAATATTTGTTTTCTGATGAAAAATTATTATTAACTTTACGGCTAATTGGCAAGTTGATTAGGGAAATACGCACCTACGTTGAATTTTATTTCGTTACGAAAGTAAGTCCAATACTTTCAAGATTTATAATGATGACGTAAAGATGACGGTCGGCTGTGTAAAAAATATTTTTGCTCGAGGTGAAAAAATTTCTGAAATTTTTACTACTGATGAAAATTTATATTGTCTCCAAAATGTCCAAATTTCAGCTTCATAATGTCCTTCTGAGGGCCCAAAACGTAAATTTAGTGGCTTTAAATTGAGCTATGAGGTCAACGTTTTCTAGGCGGAGTCGATTGGTTTCACTGATATGTTCTGTGACATCCTCGTTGGATAGTCGAAATCCCATTTGCGTAAAAATTAATGAAAAACTAGTAGCGATCAGCAGCGGTGATCGTGTAGATATTTGGCCACATGTGCTGCTTGATCCTTCTGAACTCAAGGCTCCCCTTAATAGTCATTATTACATATGTGACCCGTGCAGGGAAAAGGTACCTAAAGTCGGAATTTTCAAAAATGAGCTTTTGAGCTAAAATGATGAAGGAGACCAAGAGGAACATTTTGAGACCTTGATGAGCACCCAAGGTTCATTTTTCGCCGAGATAGAGACATTTGAAGTTAAGAAAATAAGAATTCAATAAAAACAAAATTCTGAGAAAAATGTGTTTTAAGTTTTTACTCTTGTTTCTCATGTATCAATCATCAAAAAAGCTGCCAAAACTACTTTCCGATACTGAAATTTCGCGAGGAATTCGTTTCTGACGTCAAAAATTACTTTAAGAGGAAAGAAAAATGAAAAATTCACTATTATGATGAGTTTAATTTTGAAAAAAGCTGCATTACAAAGAGAAATCCTTTTTTTCATACTGTATAAATTATCAAAAAAGCTCTCAGAACTTATTTTTTGTACTGAAATTTCACGAGGAATTCATTTTTAACGTCGAAAATCACCTTAGGAGAATAGGAAATCGTTTACATCAATTTTCGATCATTTATATCTCAATGTTCTTCAACAAAGCAATATTTCAGAAATTATGTATTTCTCAGTAGGTACAGTTGAATTTGCACAGACAAATCTATGGGTATTTTACTTTATTTTTCTAGTCTGGAAGAATCCCGAGGCTCCCCTTACCTTCAACAGACCGCATTTTGCAGCACATGCACATTTTTTTAACGTTCCGACTTTAGGTACCTACCTTTTTCTCAGTCGGTTTGAACGTCATTTAGACGTGTTGTAGTAGGTTTTCCGAAGTGAAATTTTGGTAACCGCTGCGTAAGGGTCTGAACCACTTAAAAACGCAAAAAAAAAATTTTGAAAAAAATTGCCCATTTTTCGTTTTTTGGCTCTAGTGCAAAATTCCGTTTTCCGACTTTAGGTACCCTGTTCCTGCACGGGTCACATATATCATTTGCTCGAAAAATTTACCCTCGTCTAAAGAGCCTCTCGGCATAAGATGGTGAATTCCGCACTCTCACCGATTGAGCTGAAACTCGCCCAAAATGTTAGTATTGATGTAAATTAACCCCAAATTTTTTTTTGGCTCGATCCCCCACCCCAGTCTGAATAAAACGGCCGTAAATGTCCAAAATTCAAAAATTCGTATCTACAAAGGGGGTGGTTCAAAAATTTCGAAATTTTCACAGAAAATAGTTAGTAGTTAGGTGTATACGTGAGAATTTTTTCAAATTTTTTTCGCGTATTTGGGGGGGTTTTAAGGGGTTTGAAAATTTCAAAAATTCGTAAAAAAATCGGGGAGACCCCCGGCTGGAATTTTTTTTAAAAGTTGGTCCTACCCTCAGGTATAACATATATTTTTTTCAGATCCCGAGGAGGGGTGCAACATGGTCAAAAATAATAAAAACAACAAAAAAACACGTTTTTGACGTTTTTTTTTTGCAATATTTTCTCCCTTTAAGACAAATATTTTTTAAAAAAATTAATTTTTGTGGAATACATTTGAAATGAACCAGAATTACACTTTTTGATCATTGGGCTACAAACCGATAATGATAGCATCGCCGCGCTCTTGAATTTTGATAATGAATTAACTCCGACCACTTACTCAACCTTTCCTACGCGCTGCCCGTGGCAATAAACTATTTGCGTACACTAGGGTGGCCCTTAAAAAAAAGTTGGGATTTTTTTCGGGACCCTCCCCCCCCTCCTCCCCTAGTTTGGTGCCACTACATGAGAAAATGACGTACAAAAAATTTCAGCCCAATCGATCCATGTTAACCCGTCCTTCAAAGCCCATTTTGAAAAATTGATGGAGCGCGCCCGAGCTGATAATATTCCACTACGGCCACGCGGAAACGAAACGCTAAAAATACCCCTAGTGACCCGGCGACTTAAAATTCAAGCCAAAGGCATGGAAATGAAGATAGAATGTTCTGGTTTGCGGCATTCGATTTCTTATAAAATTTAGAATCGGGAAAGCTAATTTTCAATTTTTTTGCGCCCCCGAGAGGAAAAGCGCTAGGGTTTTACAAAGTGCAACTGAACAGAAAAAATCAAATTATTTGATAAACATTTTTCAAACACAGAGGCCAAATCGAAAACTTTTCATAAGAATCGAGTATGATATCAAAATTCACGTTTTATTTCGACAACCCACTTCATATTTATGTAAAATTTCCAATTTGGGTCCTCCTCAACACCTCCCCAATGGACCCATTTTGGGGAATTTGATAAAGTAACATCAGAAACGGACTCTCTGGGCAAAAAAAGCGTGAATTTTGATACCACACTCGATTCATATGAAAATTTTTCGATTTGGCCTTTCCCTGACACCTCCCCAATGGGCCTAATGCCCATTTTGGAGGTTCTGATGAAGAAATATCGGAAACTAACTCACTGGGTAAAACATCGAGAATTTTGATACCACACTCGATTCTTATGAAAAGTTTTTATTTTGGTGTTTCCCCACCCTCCCCCCCCCATGTGCCCATTCTGAGTGTTTTTATAAAGTAAAATCGGAAAATGTGGATTTTGATACCACACTCAATTTTTCGAAATTTTTTTTTTCATCCCCCCCTCCCCGCCCCTCGCTTTGGGGTAGTTCGAAGTCAAAATGACCCCAAAACTGGGTTCGGATGCTCTGAATAACCCCTAGAATTAAATTTTCACTCTTTCCCCTCAAAAAATGTGTTTGAAAAATGTTTATCAAATAACTTGATTTTTTCTGTTCAGTTGCACTTTGTAAAACCCTAGCGCTTTTCCTCCCGGGGGCGCAAAAAAATTGAAAATTAGCTTTTCCGATTCCAAATTTTATAAGAAATCGAATGCCGCAAACCAGAACATTCTATCTTCATTTCCATGCCTTTGGCTTGAATTTTAAGTCGCCGGGTCACTAGGGGTATTTTTAGCGTTTCGTTTCCGCGTGGCCGTAGTGGAATATTATCAGCTCGGGCGCGCTCCATCAATTTTTCAAAATGGGCTTTGAAGGACGGGTTAACATGGATCGATTGGGCTGAAATTTTTTGTACGTCATTTTCTCATGTAGTGGCACCAAACTAGGGGAGGAGGGGGGGGAGGGTCCCGAAAAAAATCCCAACTTTTTTTTAAGGGCCACCCTAGTGTACGCAAATAGTTTATTGCCACGGGCAGCGCGTAGGAAAGGTTGAGTAAGTGGTCGGAGTTAATTCATTATCAAAATTCAAGAGCGCGGCGATGCTATCATTATCGGTTTGTAGCCCAATGATCAAAAAGTGTAATTCTGGTTCATTTCAAATGTATTCAACAAAAATTAATTTTTTTTAAAAATATTTGTCTTAAAAGGAGCAAATATTGCAAAAAAACGTCGAAAACGTGTTTTTTTGTTGTTTTTATTTTTTTTGACCATGTTGCACCCCTCCTCGGGATCTGAAAAAAATATATGTTATACCTGAGGGTAGGACCAACTTTTAAAAAAAAATTCCAGCCGGGGGTTCCCCTCGATTTTTTTTCTACGAATTTTTGAAATTTTCAAACCCCTCAAAACCCCCCCAAATACGCGAAAAAAAATTGAAAAAATTCTCACGTATACACCTAACTACTAACTATTTTCTGTGAAAATTTCGAAATTTTTGAACCACCCCCTTTGGAGATACGAATTTTTGAATTTTGGACATTTACGGCCGTTTTATTTGGACTGGGGTGGGGGATCGAGCCAAAAAAAAATTTGGGGTGAATTTACATCAATACTAACATTTTGGGCGAGTTTCAGCTCAATCGGTGAGAGTGCGGAATTCACAATCTTATGGGGAGAGGCTCTTTACACGGAATCTGCATCAGGTACAAAAATAAAAATAAAATGGTACAAATGGCTAATTCCTCCCTGTTTGACTCATGTATTGTGAGTCTTCAGTTACCATGCAACTCAATTTTTTCCAAGTCCATATATTTTTTAGAAATTTTTTCAACTCTAATGAAAGTTTTTCTCTTTTCCCAGTTTTTTTTCGACTCTAAACGTTTTTTCCAAGTATAACTTTCAACTCCAAAGAAATGTGTGATTCAGCATTTCACTTGAACACTTATGTTGGGGGTTGTTAAAATTAGCGCTCAATAATTTTCTGCTCATGGTACATATTTTTATACCAAAAAATCACCGGCTCTGTTATTATCAATGCCAATGGCCGATGAAAATGACCAATAAATCAGAAATTTTTCTTTTAGAATGGAATGTTTTTTCAGCATTCCATAATGTTGGTAATAGGCATGTAAAAAACTAATCAGAAGAAAATATCTGCAATGAGTATAATATATTTTAGTTTTAGTATTACAACTTATTGTCAAATTTTCATTATCGTTGGGTATTATGATTATCGTGCATCGAAATGTATTAGGTTTTTCAGAAAGCAATACATATATATTTTCTTTTATGATTATAAAGATTTTAGATATTTTTAAATTTAGTACGTTCATTAATTTTTTAGTGGTGGGGGGGGGCAGTTCTGATTTACGAACTAGTCTATTGTTATACCTCCCCGGGAGACATTTGCGAACCAACGAGACTCGGGATCAAAAATGAACTACGAGCGAACGACTGATTTACATTTAGGACGAAGTAGGATCTTTGCGAACCAAAATCAGCTTAAGACCCTTTGAAATTTTTGGATGGATGAAAACCAATATCTATTGGATCGATTTTTTTTCAACTTCTGAGGTTTTTTATCCAAATTTTAATTTTTCAACAACCAAAATTTTTTCTAGCTCCAATGTTTTTATATTTAATGAAAATTTTCTCAATTGTTAATTCCAAAATTCCAATCTTTAATCTTGAAATTTTTAAAAACTTTTAATCCTCTTGAAATTTTTCATCCCGAGTATCTCAAAATTCAAATTTTTTCAATTTCTCACAAGAAATTGCAGAATTTGGAAATTTTTTTATTAAAATTAAAGTTAATATTTGAAAAAAAAGTGAAAAAACTTTCAGAGTTCAAAACAGTTTTGAGATAAAATTTCACAATAGAATAGGAAAATATTGTAAGCAAAAATTTTACTGTTGAAAAAAATTTGAGACAAATTTTTGAAGAAGAAATTTTCGAGTTGAGAATAAATTTAATTGGAGTTGAAACCTTGGAAAACAATCGAGGTGCATGGTAATTGAAGACTCGCATGAGTCAACCAGGACAAATTCCGTCATTCGCGCAATTTTTTATTTTCGTTGCCTCATGCTTATTTCGTGTAAATTTAATCGTGGGTTTTTTAGTTTCAGAAATGAAATTTTTGTGCTCCTCGCGACTTGGATTTACTTCTTCCCTGGTTTTTAAAAATATTATAAACACCAACAGTTAACAATTTTATAAATTTACATGTAAATTTGAGTATGAGCTGAATTTAACTGAATTTGCTTTTGATTGAAATAAATAAATGGGTATTGAATATTTATAATAGGTTGGTTCGCAAATAAGTTAGTTTTGAATTGGAGGAATGGAGGGTATGAGAAAAATGATTCTTTACTTTCAGTCATTATTTTCATTGTGGTTCGAAAATGTACTACATTCGATGGAGGGGATTAGTCAGAGTGAAGACTTATTCAATTAAAGTAAAACGTTACTTAAATAAATGCAGCATTAATTGTTATTTGAATTTTTAGAGTAAAATTTTAATTTTTTGAATGTATACAGGAGCGTAACCAGCGGGTGGGCCCCGGCCCACCTGAAAAATCATCTGACCTAGCTCTGGCCTACCCAACAAAAAATGAAAAAAAATTGCTGTATCCACTGAAACAAAAAACAAGCATTTTGAGTTACGAGTATATGGGATTAAAACCTGAAAAAACGTACCTATTTTTTGGGACATTAAAATCCAATTTTTTCAAATTTTCGTCTCTCTTCGCTCGTGTATGAACAAAATCAAATTTTATGATCTATCTGAGACGAGAACGAAAGAAAGCTACCTTCCACCCTCCCCACACTCGTTCCTTAAAATCCATCTGGTATTCACTTATTTTTACTATCCCCTCCCACACACTTGGATTTAATTTTTTTTGCCCACCTAAAATTTTTGGGAATTTATTTGGCCCACCTGTACTTTCTGGTAACGCTCCTGAATGTAAAAAGTTTAGTAAATATGATATAATAAATTTATAATTTTTTTATAGGTAAAATTCACAAATATGCAGGTATATTTTGCTACTGGATTAGCATGACATTAGTTTGATTCAAGAGAGTCAGCGCCATTCTGTTGGAAAGCATTGTGCAAATCTCGAGTTTTGGCAGCTACTTGATGTTTTGAAAACGTATGTTAAACAGATCTCGGTTGTGGTTTATTTTCTGAACCAAATTTTTCTTCCAGACGATGCTTCAAATTTGTTAAAAATGTGTTGTTATGTCTGGAATTTGGATTAGCCTTCAGCACGTACAAATGCAGCTTTTTCGATACGTTGAAAAATTCGTTATTTCTTAGTTCCTTGATGATTATTGATTGCGCTTCGATGGGGTTAAAATCCAAATTATCTGCTGGTATACCCAATTTTTCTGCTGTTTCATACAGTATATCCTCGAATTCTGTTAATATGGTTATAGCGAGACCCTGTATTTCAAGCAGTGATAATTCGTTGTGTTCCTCGGATCGGATTTGTTTTCTCCCTGTAATCTTTCTGACAAATAAATCGAGTAATGATATTGTGCCATATGTGTCAAACTGGGTCGTTCGTTGGGATATTGTTGAGTTGGATGAAGTTTCATTTGGTATATTATAAGTATTATTGAATAAACTATTTGTAGTGTTTTTGACCCAGTTAAACCAAGTGTTTGTCAGTGAACTGCTTGGATTGGTTTCATTGCTCAAATTTTTCGAATGATAATTGATAGAGTTGTTTTCTTTGTAATGTGTATTGGGAATCTCACTACCAGGATTTCCATCGGTAAAACTAATATGATCTTTGTCGTATTCAACAGAGTTATCAAATACCGATCTTTTCTTTCTTACTAAATCAGTAGGAACGTTTTGTACAAAAATTGTTCCTTCTTTACACAGTTTACATCTTGGCTTATTATTTAAATTGTTTGTTGTATATGTTACCATAGAGACAATTTGTTGGGATTCTTGTCCAGGAGGCACTTTTTTAAACATATAGCGTTTGTATTTGTGTACCATCAGACTTCTAGGTTCAGCGCAGTTGCCCTGTTTCCAAAATTCGATAGGTGCTTGGAAAGCTTCATTCACCAGTTCATTGAATTTTTCAAGTGATGTAAAACTGTTTGCGAAATCACTCATTAATGTAGTTATTCCTTCTTGATAAAACTTCATCACACTGTTTTTGAAAGAATCAGTTACAATATTTTTTAATTCGTTTTTTTGGTTGTTAGATCGACTCGGTTTTTTTTTCCCCCATTCAATTTCTTTTTTCACCAAATCTAACTTCGTTTGTTTGCCTCCAGCCTTCACCTTCTCTTGAAATTTATCAACGATATGTTTTGCAAACTCATTGGCATCAGTTTTAAAATTCACCTCGCTGACGAGAGCTTTTATGACTTTTTTCATTTCCTCGGCGTTTTCAAATGAAAGTGAACTTTCTGCTATTTTCTCTATTAATTGAGGTATTTTTTCTTGATGAAACTTCATTATTCTGTCATTGAAAGAATCAGTTACAATTCTTTCTAGTTCGTTTTTTGACGTTTTTAAACGACCCAGTTCTTTTTTCCCCGATTCCATTTGTTTATTCTCCAAATTTAACTTTGTTTGTTCTAGTCTAGTCTTCACCTCATTTCGAAATTCATCAACGACATGTCGCGCAAACTCCTTGGCATCCTCTACAAAATCCGCCTTGTTGACAAAAGCTTCTATTTTTTCCTGCATTTTCGTTTGTTCAGCTGAAAAATTGCTTTCAAAATTGCTTCCAAGTTCTTTTATTTTCTCCAAAGACGTTTCTATCTTGTTATTCAGATCTTCCAGTGCTTGTTCTTGGTATGTAACTGTTCTCCCAAGTATTTTTGTATTATCCTTTAGTTGTATGAATTGATATACCAAATCGTCAAATTCCATTTCACTTATTCGAACGTATGCTATTACACCATTTTTTTCACCGGAAATTCCTATTGACCAGTCTGGAACAGCTGATTGTACCGTGCTTATTGCTCCGTTTTGGATTTTTTCCACCTTGTATGTGTGCTTATACCACTGTATAACTTCTTTGTTAATACCCACTGCCATGAAATCACTATTCGAACGTAGTGAAACATCTGTTCTTAATCTGGCTAATGTATTTAAATTCCTGATTATCTGTTGTATATTTACTACTCCTATGTATCGTTTTACTCGACGAAGTGAAAATTTATTGGTTGCTGTTATTCTTCCGGCGCGAACTCTAGAAAAATAAGTTTAACATTGTTTCACACTTTAAAAATTGATATACTACATACAATTGAATTCTAATGGGTGATCCACTTGAGAAAGTGCTCTTTTTGAAAAAAATTGATAGAAGTTTTAGTATTTTTTGGTACTTATCTTCTCAGAAGGGTTGAGATACAGAAAGAATACCTCCAGTACTCAACATGCAAAATTGTCAGGTTCGAAGTAAGTAGGCAATAAAAAATTGTATATTTTTTTATACAAAAGGAGCACACTCTTGACTAATCTACCCTGTGGAGTGGGTCATTCCACGTCAGTCAGGGCGAGGGCTTCAAAATACGGGATTTTTAAGCTAAAAATTCTGTCTCTGCGAGTTTTCAACCGATTTTTTTCAAACTTGGTGCGTATGTAGAAGTACTTGAGTGGAGTGCCCTGAAATTTTTTCAGATTTTTTTTTACCACTATAATGACCTTAATTTGACCTTGAAAGTTTCAAATCGCCCTGAGGGCACCATTTTGGCGAGTGGTATAAAGAAAAAATTATTCTTATGTTTCTCACTCTATTTTACACCACTCAGAATTTTTTCAGATTTTTTTGATTGGTGGCCTATATTACGTGACGTTCGAAAAACCGATAAATCGCCATTCTACCTAGTAGGTATTTGAGAAATACACTTTGAAAAAAGACAAATATGTTAATCGTAATTTTATTGCTGGAAATGCTTCCATATGATGTCCAGAGTCTGTGATAAATTCGCGCCGCTCCAGCCTCTATTGCTTTGGCGAGGGGGGGGGGGGAGCGGCGGACCCCTTATGAGAGAAAAAATTTCACATGAGAACTTATTAAGGTAAAGCAATATTTTTTTTTTACAAATTTCAGCTCCCGCACATCAGGGGGCTGAGCCATAATTTCCCAAAATTGAGCAGTTTTTTTAAAAATTACATAGGAATATTCTCCAAAAAAATTTTAGGCTCCCGCGGTTTGGGAACAGGGGTTGAGCCATCGCTTCCCAAAATTTCTATTTGGGTTTTATAATCAAAAAACATGTTTTTTTTTTGTCATTTTAACCAAAAATTTCCAACTTTGGGAAGCAAAGGTTCAGCCCCCTGAGATCGAGAGGAGCTAAATTTTTTTGAGGGTGAACCTCTACACTTACAGAAACCTTTACGTGAATTTGAGCAAAATCGATGCAAAATAATTTTTTCTCTCATTAGCCCAGGAGAAATGTACTTTGAAAAAAGAAAAAAATGTTAATCGCGATTTTATTGCTGAAAAAGCTTCTATATGATGTCCAGAGTCTGTGATAAATTCGCACCGCCCGCACCCATATTGCTTTTTGAGGGGGGGTGGACCCCTTATGAGGGAGAAAATTGTTTTGCACCGATTCCGCTCAAATTCGCGTGGAGGGTTAAATAGGTGTAGAAGTACTCCCCAAAAAATTTCAGCTACCCCCGACCTCAGGGGGCTGAGCCAGCGCTTCCCAAAGTTGGATATTTTTGACTAAAATGCCAAAAAAACGAGTTTTTCAAGTATAAAATCACCCCAAAATTTCAACTTCGAAAAATTCCATGTTTTCTGTATACATTTTGAGATGACGAATCCGACTAGCCCATCAACTTTTTCATTTGGGGTGTTAAACCCCGCGTACGGCCCATTCGAAAGTATACAGATCGTGGTTTTGGAGGTCAATTTTTTGCTGAAAAAACACGATCTATGCACTTTCGAATGGACCGTACGGAGGGTTAAAAACCCCAAATGAAAAAGTTGATGGGCTAGTCGGATTCGTCATCTCAAAATGTATACAGAAAACATGGAATTTTTCGAAGTTGAAATTTTGGGGTGATTTTATACTTGAAAAACTCGTTTTTTTGGCATTTTATGTCCAACTTTGGGAAGCGCTGGCTCAGCCCCCTGAGGTCGGGGGAGCTGAAATTTTTTGGGGGAGTACTTCTACACCTACATAACCCTCCCCGCGAATTTGAGCGGAATCGGTGCAAAACAATTTTCTCCCTCATAAGGGATCCACCCCCCTCAAAAAGCAATAGGGGTGCGGGCGGTGCGAATTTATCACAGACTCTGGACATCATATAGAAGCTTTTTCAGCAATAAAATCACGATTAACATTTTTTTCTTTTTTAACCAATTTTTCGATGCTATTTTTCCTGGGCTACATAAGGAGTCCGCCGCTCCTCCCCTCCCCCCTCACCAAAGCAATCGGTGCGAATTCATCACAGACTCTGGATATCATATAGAAGCATTTCCAGCAATAAAGTTGCGATTAACATAATATTTATCTTTTTTCAAAGTGTATTTCTCAAATACCTACTAGGTAAAATGTAGTGCTGCACAAATACCGATTATTCGGGATATTCGGATAATCGGTATATTCGGATAATCGGAAATCGTAACCGATTATTCGTTTCTCTCTCTCTGGTGGAATATTTTTGAACTACTTTTTTTCTATGCAATCGGATTATCCGATTCCGATTCCGATTTTCCGAATTATCCGGTTTATCCGATTAATTGTGCAGCACTAGTAAAATGATTTATCGGTTTTTCGAACGTCGTGTAATATAGGCCACCAATCAAAAAAATTTGAAAAAATTCTGAGTGGTGTAAAATACAGTGAGAAACATAAAAATAATTTCTTCTTTATACCACTCGCCAAAATGGTACCCTCAGGGCGATTTAAAACTTTCAAGGTCAAATTAAGGTCATTATAGTGGTCGAAAAAATCTGAAAAAATTTCAGGGCACTTCACTCTAGTACTTCTACATACGTACCAAGTTTGAAAAAAATCGGTTGAAAACTCGCAGAGACAGAATTTTTAGCTTAAAAACCTCGTATTTTGAAGCTCTCGGCCCCCGGAGAGTGTGGTAAAAATTCGTTTTTGTGCTCTAAAATCATCTTCTACATAGGGAAGTCGAATGGCATAAAAATTGTGTCAAAGTTCCACCAAGGGCCAAATGACCCCCAAACCACACTAGAGCCTTTCAAGGGTTTTTACATAAGAATCCGCAAAAAAGTGAAAAACGAAAATTTGACATATAGTCCAGGAATTATAGAAAAATTTTCACTCGAACCTCTCAAAAATTAGGGGAAAGCTGAATTTCACATTATTTGTTCAGAATGGCCTCCCAAACATACTCCTAATTTGTGCACCCCGCAACTTGCCGGCTACCCCCGCAAGAGGTCAATAACCTTTGCGGATATACGTTTTTTGACTGTAGCGCCGAAAGGAAGGATCGGAGAGCAAAAAGTGGTGAGATAAAAAATATTCTACGTAAAATTTCCTACAAACTTGACCAGTTCAGCTGTTCCCAAAATTGTGGCATTCGACTTACAGTTGGGGGTTAAACTTTTCAGATTTCAAAAAAAATTGAAAAAATCGGTCATTTCAAATATAATCTGAAACTAAGATGTGCTCAAAAATATGCTGTCAAAAGTTGCACCCCCGCAACTTGCACACCACCCCCGCAAGAGGTCAATAACCTTTGCGGATATACGTTTTTGACTGTAGCGTCAAAAGGAAGGATCGGAGAGCAAAAGGTGGTGAAATAAAAAATATTCTACGTGAAATTTCCTGCGAAATTGACTTGTTCAGTTGTTCCCAAAATGGTGGCATTCGACTTACAGTGGGGGTTAAACTTTTCAACTTTCAAAAAAGAGTATCGGCGGTTAAGATAGGCGAATCTTCCCCCGAGCTTAAATTCGAAACTAACCGATGGAAGTTGGTTCTTATATACGTTGCACATAGGGACTAGGTACATGAAATATATATATTTTCAGGATTGCACCTCTGAACCATCATGTAGAAAACTCGACTTGAAGTTTTCAAACACGAGTTTCAGCTAGCTGAAATTATCGATTTTTTTTTAAAAACCATCAACTAATACCCCTCAGTGTAGTGTACCACCCACGCAAGTTTGGAAAAATTTGGTTGAAAACTCGTGAAATTAAAATTCTTTATGAAAAGGCTGAAAAAAAGAACGTTTTGCTCCATAACTATGAATAGGCGAGGGGTAGGGAGCCAAAATTTTTTCCACACGGTTTTCAGACCATAAGAACCAACTTCCATCGGTTAGTTTCGAATTTAAGCTCGGGGGAAGATTCGCCTATCTTAACCGCCGATACTCTTTTTTGAAAGTTGAAAAGTTTAACCCTCACTGTAAGTCGAATGCCACCATTTTGGGAACAACTGAACAAGTCAATTTCGCAGGAAATTTCACGTAGAATATTTTTTATTTCACCACCTTTTGCTCTCCGATCCTTCCTTTTGACGCTACAGTCAAAAACGTATATCCGCAAAGGTTATTGACCTCTTGCGGGGGTGGTGTGCAAGTTGCGGGGGTGCAACTTTTGACAGCATATTTTTGAGCACATCTTAGTTTCAGATTATATTTGAAATGACCGATTTTTTCAATTTTTTTTGAAATCTGAAAAGTTTAACCCCCAACTGTAAGTCGAATGCCACAATTTTGGGAACAGCTGAACTGGTCAAGTTTGTAGGAAATTTTACGTAGAATATTTTTTATCTCACCACTTTTTGCTCTCCGATCCTTCCTTTCGGCGCTACAGTCAAAAAACGTATATCCGCAAAGGTTATTGACCTCTTGCGGGGGTAGCCGGGAAGTTGCGGGGTGCACAAATTAGGAGTATGTTTGGGAGGCCATTCTGAACAAATAATGTGAAATTCAGCTTTCCCCTAATTTTTGAGAGGTTCGAGTGAAAATTTTTCTATAATTCCTGGACTAATACTATACTTATGGGTTTCTTTGTGCAGGGTCACGTATTACAAGTGAATAATAACGGTTTTATTTTATAAAATTGAAACCTGTATCATTCGATTGTTGCGATACTAACACGGTTTAGTGGTGGAAGTGCCACGTAACCAGCAGCTACCCCATTCTTGGTCAAACTGTGTTAATATGGTTGAAATAGTTGAAAAAAGAAAGTAAAACTTTAAACGTGTTTTTTTCAAAAATGCGTTATCACGTCACATCTAAGGGGGATTCTTTCGGCACGGGTCACGTAATGTGACCTCTCAAGCGCAAAACGGCCACAAGTCTAAAAATAACTTTTTGTGCTAGAGGTGAAAATGTGAATTTAGGTCGAAAAATCGGGCATTTCACGAAATCTGGTGGATTGACATGTGTACCGTACACTATCTCGAAGTCACTGATCAAACATCGGCCGGGAAATGGTAGAATAACGCCTATAAAAAATCAAAATGTAGCGATTTTCTTACTTTTCTCTTTAAATGGTTTTTTTTTTCGAAGTCAACTTTTTCAGTACGGTACCTACTCAAAGTTCAAGTGCATATAAAATCTAGAAAATTGAAAGTTGGTGGCTCGTTTTGGTCTTATTGTAAAGAAGATAGTCTCTAGTTTCCAAAAAGGTCAAAAACTTGATTTTGAAAAAAATCCAACATGTGGTACCTTTGTCCTTGAGAGGTCACAATTGTACCTAGGCAGGACCATTATTTGTACCAAAAAGAAAAAATGTATGTCTTTTTGTTTTGAAATTAGAGCGATTTTAAAGTTTCTAAGTGAGATATTGGCTAGAAGGTGTGCAAAAAAAAAACTGGAAAAATTCTCAAAAGTTGGTTACCACTATACGGGTTAATATTGATGAATCGGGCTGAAATTTTTTTAAAAGTGATATTGGGATATATTCGAACAAATTTAGGCCGGTGTTCGATAAAAATTTATAATTTGAAAAATCAAAACCACCCTAATATATAGCTTCAAACAAATGCTTACTTTTTGTAATCGTTCAGAAAGCTTGTGACACTGCGGGTTCTCCTGATATGACCAGATGCGCCACATATTATCGGCAAATCTTCATCTTTCTCCATCTTTTTTATTATTTCTTCTGTATTATCTGATTTCCTCTTGTTGGGAGACACGTCAGCTTCCACTCTTGTTGGTGTATCATCAGATATTTGTGAAGATTTGTATGGATCATGTTAGGTTTTTGTTGTTTTTCCTGTCAAACTTGGGTTCACATCAATGTGTGTGGATTTCTCTTTTTGATAAAGTGATACTTCTTTCCAACTTGATTCAACATCATGAGACTGTGTGTATTTCTTGTTATATAATGTTTTTTTTGAACTTGGGCTTTTGTAAGCCAATGAAAGTTGACCAATAGCCATCATTCCAGTTATCATGCTATGATACAAAAAAATTGAATTAATATCAGCCCCCCTCTCCCTAGCCCCCTCATATGTGACATATCCTGCAACAGCAATCGATCCCACTCCCAAAGTCATCGCTAATGTACTAAGTGCCACAGGATACTTCCTAGCTGTGTTTCCCCATATTAAAGTTGACAATAGCTTCAGTGAATCCTTTTTGTTATGAGAAACAGCCTTTATGATAGTAAATATTTCTTCATGCAAATCTGATAATTCATATAATCCTTGATATTTTCCACCTCTGAAGATAGTATTACCATGTGACTTGAAAAACTTGTATCCATGATGTAGAAACATAGGTACATCAGTAGCCATTGTCAACGCATCCAAGATTCCCGCATACATTAGGGGATTGCTAAAATCCCAGTTAGCTGCAATACCACCAACTGTGAATATCCCAGCACCAGCTGATACAGTACTGACCCAAAATGTATGTCTAGCCATTCCTTTAGATAAACTCGTGTAAAATGAATTTGCATTGCGGATCCCAGTTCCTATTCCTGATCCCAAAGCAAACCCTTGGAATGCTGCATTTACTGTAGCTGGAGTAAATTTCCATTCAGCTGGATTCCAATTTCCATTCACAGCGGCCATGTTGAGATATGAAGCTCCAACTCCTAGGCCTACTGTTAAAGCAGTAGCCTGTGCTACTGAGATACCAAATGCTGCACCAAAGAATCCAACGGAGCCAATGAAACCAACAGGTAAGAAAGCTCCTCCAATTCCACCACCCACTATTCCTGTCCAGGTGCTTACTTTATTTAATTCCCAATCAAGAGGGTTAAATTCGTCATTAGCAGCTGCACCTCCCAGGTATGCACCTGCTATCCCCAAAGCAATTGCTGCTATAAGAATAGCTAATTCTCCATCAGGATCAATCATAGACACTGGTGAATTACCAGCATACTTGTAAGGACTAAAATATTGTACTTTTGGGTCCATTTGATAAAAACGTCCAATACTTGGATCATAGAATCGTGCATGAAAGTTATATAAATTAGTTTCTTCGTCCAATTCTTGACTAGTATAAAGGTATGAAATATGAGATTCTGGATCATTTCCATATTGACGTGCAATATCACCATATGGTAGATAATCATAAGCTGCTACTACTTCATCACCTCTTATTACCAACCTTATTGAGCCTTCATGGTCAAGAAATACAGTGTAGAATAAGTCACGCCGATAAAATCCTATCAGCCCCCTTGGTCCATAAACATATGTTGTAGTTAGTTCATCTGGCTGTTGATTGTGGGATATATAGGTTTTCTTTCTTTCAACAAGAGTTCTCCCTCTTTCATCTCTTATGTAATGGGTTTCTGCAATTGTTTCACCTTTATTTCCTACTAATTTTTTAAAAATTCGTTCACCTTGTACATCATAATGGAATAATAGACTTCTACCATCAACAAGTTTCATCTTGATTGCTCGGTTTGATACGGGATGGTACTCAATGTGTTGTATTCCTTTATGTAATGCTTGAATAACATTTCCCTTATTATCATGTTTCATTGCAAAATTTTTAAAAGTTCCAACTGAAGCAAATGATATATATCTTACGTTGTTGATTTGATTTGTATTATCCATGTAGTTCAATTCATAACGATCAAATCCTGTGTAGAAGAGTTTGTGATTGCCATTGGCATCTATCTCATAGGATTCCACATCAAATTCTGCTTCTCCTAGTTGATTTCCAAAATGTTGTTCTAATACACGAACAATGTCTGGAACATAGGGCTGATATTTTTTTAAAATGTCACTAAATTCATCTGCAAATGGATTATTTAAGTATTGGTTTTTTTCTAGCATTTCCATAATTGTATGAGTCACCTTTTTGATGTTTGTTTCATCCATGTAGTAAGTCCAGTTATTAATAGCTATTTTTAAGCTGGATTTCATGGAAGCTATATCATGTTTTTGAGCAACACAAGACACAAGCATTCTTTCTAGGGGGTGCTTGTACATTCTATATGTACTATTGATATTATCTAGGTCCTGATATAAAGTTGACCGAATAAAAGATTTTACTGTTTTACCATGAGTGTAGGAAAAATCAAGTTTATCTTTATTTAGTGCTATATATCCACCTTTGAGCAATATTTCCCAAATATCACGGGAAGCTGTACTATTTAATAAGGGTATTTCTTTGCTAAATGTATCTGGTTGTAAAGGTGTTGGTATTTCCAAACCCACAAAATACTTGGCTTTAGTTAATTCTTGATGGTTACCATAGTCATAGGAATGTCCATAATGTGAAGGGAAGCCTCTACTTCCCAGTATGCTTTGAATATAACGGCTTGTAACTCCATCAGTGCAAATAACTGGAAAATCTGGATGTAGCTTGGGATAATACATTTTAACTTGGTGATGATCACTGTTCAAATATCCAGCATTTCTTAATTTGTTAAAACAAAGCTCTGATTCATCCATAGTAATTCCTTGGCTAACAAAAGAGTACTTATTGAGATTAAATCCCCTATTGTTAGAGTATTTATGCCAGTTTGCTTGAAATCTGGTGGATGTTATAGTGCCATCTCCATATCCTAGACCACCATAACTTTTGTCTACATAAGATAACACTTCTGATAGAAATTTATCTTTTATACCAGTTAGAAATCCTGCAGAATTATAGTCGTATTGCCTTGTGAAAAGTTTATTGGAATTAGGTAAGTATGTTTCATTGTTCATTTGCCCAGCAGCATTATAAGTGAAGGTGGCTAAAAAGTTGTTATTTCCAGGCACTCCAATTCCAACCATTTGACCTAATTTATTATAAGTGTATGTCAACTGAAATGGTTTCTTCTGTATGTTTACAGGGTATTCAATCAGTACCACTTTTCCTGCACCATATACTTTATTTATTTCTATCATCTGAGGAATTTCATTATTCTCTAATGGAAGGGAAATTCGTTTAGTTATAATATCTTGATCTGTAGAAAATTTGAATTCTTCTAACAAGGGGTAAGCTTTATTATAAGTTATAATTCTCCTTGTTTTTTTCCTTAGTGTAGGTTCCAGTTCAAAATCGTTGTAATCAAATTGCTGATAGAGCTGAGTATTATTCTGTGTGAGTGTCAGGTTCAGCAAATCATGTCTAGAATATGGATGAAGCAGTACTCCTGTTTCACGTAGCCTACCAAATTCATCATAATCAAAATAAGTAATATTGCTAATGTGATTAACCTGTTCATAATAGATGGTAAATTTCAATAAATCTTCTTCATAGATATGTTCAACCTTTTGAGTATCTGGTGTTTCTTTAGTTATCATGTTATTGTTTTCGTCATAATTCATAAATATCCCAAGTGATTTTTGCAAAGAACTATGTTCAGTTAATACATGGGATGCTGACTGGATCTGCGTTGATTTTTGAGTTTTTTCATAATATTGGGGAGGAAGTATTTTAATTATATTTCCTTTTTTGTCATATTCATAAGTACTGAGTATATCCATAAAATATGGTATTTCAATATAGTCTGCTACTTTTTTTCGTTTTTCATTTAATACTGTTATGTGTTTCACTTCGCCGGGCTTATATTCTACTTGATGAGTGTAATTTTTATTGGTGGGATAGTTACTTGTGACATATAAGTTGTTGCAAACAGGAGAAAACTGTTTTGCATATGGACCATAAACAGAGAATATTTGTCCAGGTGAACCTATAGCTCTTTTTTCATTCAAAGGGTTATTGTAATATTTTGTTTGGGTATACCCATATTCTCCTAGTATATCCTTTGATTCACCTATTAATTGCCCTGTTTTCCATACTGAATCTTCTAAATAAAAATTTGTATTTGTAACAAAGTTTGAATGGTGGATAAGCAATGGTTGGTTATTGGATCTTATTAAACGAGCAGGCTGAATAGTTATGGTCTGTCTACCCAGTTCATCATATAGATATTCTTTTATAATGACAGAATTTTCATTTTCTAACTGGATTACTTGTATTTTTTCTTGAAGTGAATTATAATAAACAGTTTGAACACTCGGTTTATTAAAAATGAATACATTACTTATTTTCACCTTTCCACAAGCGCTAAAAACATTGATATCTGAATCGTTTGAATATCCATCAAAGTATAAACCTCCATTAATCCAAATTAATGAACGAGTATTTTCTGTTAGCACAATAATTTCTGAATCTAGGGGTATGTGTGACCTTTTACCTGAAAATATGAATTCACCAATACTACTGTTCAAACTCATCAATGTCACATTACCAATCTTCAAAAGTGAGTACTTTGTATCCAACTTCAAGTTCATTCGAATACCAAAAGATTTTGAATCAATTTCTGACAAATTTAACCACAAACTATGGGTATTTGTAGTCGAATGCTGTAACTGATTTGGTGAAATTTGCCATCCTTCAGTGGTATCTATTTTCCAGTGGTTTTCAAATGAATAAGGAGCAAAACTTTCATAAAACCCAGCTTCAGGTTGAATTTGTGTTACACTGTTTAGGTGGTTAATTCTACCAGTTAAACTAGTGGATTTGGTGTATGTTTTAAACTTTTCCAAGTGTCTGTTCTCATCAATGGAGGCGATTTCTTCATTATACTCATCATAGATATGCCTAGTGATCAACCCATCATAACGTATTTCTTCTTTAATCAACATAGTTTTTGGATCATAAACTGTGGCTTGGAAACGGCTATTCAATGGTGAGAAACGAATATGATCGATATCAATGGTGAATTGATTATCTGGATTTACTGTGATCGTTGTTTCTAACTGTTTAATCTCTGGAGATGTCATGTTTGCATAATACTTCATCATGTTTCTAGTTGTGGAAAAATCTACCAATACTTCTAAGTAATACCAATCATCTAATTGATACTTAATGTTTCCTGTTCTAACAAATTGTTGTATTTCACCATTATTTTCCAGTTCAAAAATTGCAGTAAGGTAAGAGAGAGGAATAGATGTGTTGATAGGTCCAGGATGAGGACGTATCCAACAAGATGCAATATAATCCTGATTTTGGTTTTTTGGTTGAAAAGTACCATAAAGTAGGTTTTCTGATAATTTCAAGTAGTTTTGCCCAGTTAATGAGAATTCATTCTTTATAATATCTCTTTTTTCAAAAAACCATTTTTCTACTTTGTTTTTTATATTAATCTGATTTGTTTCATAATCTTCAAAACCAAGATAACCAACCTCATCATCTATTAAATTATTAATGAAGAATTCTGCCACTTTAAACTGGCCCGTTATATCAAATATAGTTGTATTTGACTGACGAGTCTCTTGATCAGAAGATGCATCTTCATCTGCTGCTTCTTGATGTTCCTGTTCAAGTGACTGGATCTTGATTAAATTGTTCTGTCCATCAAAGTATTTTCTTTTCATCTCTGATGGATTTTTAAAGTTTCTTTCTTCATTAATTGATCCAAATAAAGTTTCATTGTTTCCAGGTATGATGGATAATTCTTCATAAAGTACAGCATTATTATAAAATTTTGGTGAATTATACTTATACCCTGTACTACGTACAATGTTTTTATCTACAACTATTGATACTTCAATGACAACTGGGTTTGATAATAATTTATTTATACCATGCATTTGATGAAATACCAATGTAATGTTTTTCCAGAAGTTAATATTATTTTGGACCATAGTTACAAGCATTTTATAGTTGCTCCACAAACTAAGTTGTTCATTGTGAGGTAATAAAACAACCTTTTCAAATTCTTCTTCATTGGAAAATTCGATCACTTGGGGTGATGAAGTTGAATTCTTCTGGTAAGCTAAGAAAAATGGATATGCATTGAAAATCTTACCAAAATCAGTAATTTCTAGGTTTAGCAAACTTCTTCCAGGATTTTTCTCATCTGTACCATTATAAAGCTGGATCTCAGAATTTTCATGTTCTTTAACTAGCATAAACTTATCACCTAGTGTCAAAAAATTCTGTTTATCTTCCTTCTTTGTGTTTAATTTCTCTCTCTTCCATTCAGCACCATTGAATATAAATGTCTCATTTCCACAAATGGCCGTCTGTGATGTCAGAAGTACATTGTGATTCCATGGATTAAAAAAGAGCTCATTTTCGCTAGGATTTTTCTCAAATATCCCATTTATTTTAACCTTTTCTTTTTCAATTGCTTCCTTTTTCTTTTTAGAATTATCTCCTATTATATGGTTTATTGTAAATTTTTTGTCAACCTCTTTAAATAATTCATCACGCCTTTTTCCTTGAATATCTGTCACTACATTTTTAAATTTACCATCAGAAATTTTGTAACCATATTTTATACCATTATCATCCACTTTTGTCAATTCCAGTAGATTTTCTTGGTCAACCTCAAACTGCTGATTTATAGCTACTTCATATCTACTGTTCAGTACAAATAAATCTACAATAGTATACAGATGACCTCCCTTTTCATACCATCGACTCAGAGAAAAAAGATTGTTGTACAATTTTAAAGCAAAATTTTCAAAAAACTTTAGTAATTTTCTTGATCTTCCACTTCTTGATTTTTCATCATCCAAATAGAACTTATCTATTGTTTCTTCCACAGTATTCATTGCTCCAGGCATCTCTTTAACTTTTTTTGAATGCCACTTTTGTTCATCATCTTTGTATGCAATCCAAAAAATATTATTGTTATAAACTAAAAACATATTATTGTATACTGCCACTTGCAATGAATAATTAGACTGAAGTGGGAAATCGATATCTGTGTTGAAAATTTCCTTCTGCCATTGTTTAGAACTAGTATTCCATTCTATTTTGTAAATAGGTGAATTTTTTTCATATGTAATTATAAAATCTTTGCCAGTATTGATGACAACGTCTTCATTGAAGACAAATTTGGGTGTACTTTTCCAAATATTATTACATTTGTAGAACACATAAAGTTCTTTTTCAGAATCATAATGTATAATGACAAGAAGAAAGTCCTCAGCTGGAATTGTTTCATAAACTTTTGCTAATCCTTGTCCTAGATTTGAATGTATTGTTGAAATAGAATAATCATTAGAGGCATTTTCCTCAAAATTCTGTAGAATTATTACCCCTCTTTCATCCATATAGCTCACTATGACATCATCTTTTATGAAATTTACTTTGTGATTGAGTGGTACATCAAGTTTTACCGTTCCCAATTGTTTATCTGTTGAGGATACTTTACCAAAGGATTCATACTTGAATTCAACTCTGGTTTCAGATGGTAGAGTAACATTTTCCAAAAACCATGCGTTTAATATTGATTTGTAAGCAAATTGCACAATGGGCTTGTTGACTGGGTCATTTTCTTGTTCTATTTTAATTAGATACCGTTTTCCATTGACTTCGTCATAGGTAAAATTGATATTTTGATTATAATCTGGTGTGGAAACTGTGTAACTACTCAAGTAGCGAGATATTACCATCTGTTGTCTGATGAAGCCATTTGCATCCACCACAGCTGGAGCTTTATATTCTTTGACCGACTTGTCTGTGTATTTCAATATAACCTCGTTCTTGAGAGTTTTAATACCTTTTAAGTATATTTCTCTAGTGAATTTATTGCCCCCTGGAACGGATTCTTCAACGAGGTCATACGATAGTTTCATTACATCATTTTTATGGCGAACTTCTGCCAAATACCAGGATGTGACCATCCTAGATTGGTTTGTGGTACTGCTACCCATGCCTTTCCAGTTTTCCCACGTTATTTCCCAGGTTATCGGATCCTGTGTTGAAGTGTTACCTCCAATACATCCGTAGATTTGTGTTGTTTCAGAACTTTTAATTTCCCATTTTTCTTCATTCTTATAATAATGGATGTGTGTGTTTGATGTTGACTGGTTGAGAATCGTGAATGAATAAATTGCATCAGTAGAATGATCAGCATCTAATATCATCTGAGTTGGCATATCTTCTATTACAATATAATACAGCTCAGATCCTTGAAATACTTTTGATTGATGATTTATTGTTATGAAGCTTTGTGGAAGAAACCAACCAACTCCCAGAATACCAGTTTCTTGGCTAATTCCATTGTAAACAAATTTTAATTTGATATCATCCTTTGATTTATTTGAAAGATCAACCAATGGCAAATGGAATTTAACTCTTCCTGTGTATCTGTCCAATCCATCCAATACTGAGGAACAATCTAAATAGTCTCTCAGCAAACGAACAGGCTTTTCTTCTATAATTTGAGTTGGTATAACTACTTGTGGTATCAATGGAACTGATTTATTTGTGTCAAGGTTATCAGATTTTACTTGCTCTATTGTCATAGTTGAATTCCCTGATCTTTCTAGTGCATTTTTAGTGGTAATAATATTTGCCCAATGTAAGTGACACCCATAATGTATGAAAATCATTGGATGAATCGTTATTGCAGAATTAGATGGTATCACAGCTGTTATATCACCATAACGTGCATCAATGGTACTTTGGGAGCCGTCAAAATAAGACACCCATTGATTAACACCTCTATCAAAGGTCAGGATATCTATTCCTCGAGGGCCTGTGAACAATATTTCTTGAAAACCATCGGTGTTGATGTCTTCAAATACAATAGATTTCAAATGCTCTTCAGTCCAACCTTTGATGTCAGAAAATAACGGATTATAATGTGAAATGACATAGTTTTTTTGCTCATGGTTGTACTGGTAAATAAACATGCCAGTTTTATTGACAGTAACAATGTCGCGAAATGATTGTCCGGTTAGATTGGGAAAGAATGAATGTTGTTGTGTATTGTCAGATTTTGCAGCATCAGCAACTTCCACAACCAGTGTAACTTCATAATTTTCATCGAATTCGTAAACCTTTAATCCACTTTCATTTCGAATGATGATGTCTTGATGCCCTTGGTTCCTAATATCGGCCAGGAAAAAATCTGTTGAACTGTTATTTACAAATGGGTTTGGATTGAGTGAAACAGGATAAATAGGATAACGATTGGAAGCAAGTGCATCTGGCATAATAGCGTAAAATTGCACTCCGAGATATTCGTGTTTTGTTAATAACCCAATTACAGTTCTGTTTCGATAAAAGTGGCCCGTTTTAATTATATTATTGGAATTGTTCCAAAAGGCGTCTTGAAAAATATTTTCTGCATGATCATTGCTTCTCTGTATTAAATTCAAATCATCATTTTCAAGTCGATAAAAATCAATGCCTTGAACAGTTTTGACCAATACAATGTTATCAACATTTGTAAAAGTTGGAAAGTATAAGACTCGATTGTTTGTAGAGTCATTCGTTTTCAACGATTCATTCCATTTGTTTTGCCACAAAGTGGAATTGGGATTGAATTCATATTTACTGAGGTTATCGTTGTTCAAGATATAAAATGATGGAGAGGTTTCGTTGTTATTGAAATTTGTCACGTGTAAAGTTGAAGTTTTTTCAATGACAAAAGTTTGCTGGGAAGATTTTAACTGATATGAATCAGACATATTAAATTAACCGATTTGTATTGCTTTGAAAAATATTAACTGACATCACTGTGTATGGCTGTAATTCCAGGACTTCGTGCTCAGCTCATTTTTTTGAAAGTTTATTGCAGTAGCCGTTCTACAATTAGTTTGTTGGTCTTCGTGTTCTTCCTTTACCCTGTAAATGGAAGAAAGACTAAGTATTAAATGAAATTGGCGTGTCAAATTTAATTATTTAAGACTTGTAAGGGTATACTTTTTATTTTTTACATTAGGTACTTTTTATTGAAATTTTGACCAAATTCGACACAGTAGAGGGTACGAAGTGCCATCAATTTTCCTTCAATAATCCGGACCGCGCGAATCATTTCAGTCGTTCAGCGTTCAACTCTTTTTTACGTCTTATCACCAACTGAAAGAGGGAAACTGGAGAATGACGAAATAAACAATTTCGAATTTCGTTGTCGGTTGTATTCTAAACGGTCGAATTTGCACATGATTATGAATAATATTCAATAATTTGAGTAAATTCAACCGTTTAGAATACAACCGACAACGAAATTCGAAATTGTTTATTTCATCACTCTCCAGTTTCCCTCTTTCAGATGGTGATAAGACGTAAAAAAGAGTTGAACGCTGAACGACTGAAATTATTCGCACGGTCCGGATTGGGCAAAATTTTGAAATTAGAAAAGAGCGTTTAAAAAATGGTTCTCTTATTTTTGTTATCAGCATTCCAGTTTTAAGCGCGAGGCAAAATCTTCAACTCCTACCTTGTACACATGTTGTAAGGTTCACATGCCCGAGCAAAGCAAAGGCCAAAATTTGAAACTTTTTCCATTTTTAGGAATGAAATAATTCTTGACAGTTGTGAAATTCCTGACATTCTAGGTTTTTCAAAGAATGGAGACCATGATGTCCAAGTGAAGCGAGGGCAACGATTTGAAAAATTCGAGTGAAAATTCTAAGATGGGTTTACTTACCTACCTACAATTTATCAATTGACGCCCGTGTTTTTATTCTTTTTTGGAAGGGTATTAACAATCAAGTCTGATAGACACCCAGACTGTAATTTGTTTAATTTTTTTTATAATTTTCGAAGTCGAAAACGGTGATTCTTTTATGCCGCCCAGTTTACGTTTATGTTTTGATGACATTTCTCTTATTGAAGGTCAATAAAAATATAAAATATAGACCTTGTGTGGAAATTTCTGATTAAAATTTTAAAAAAAATGAATTTTGGTTTTTAAAAACCACAATTTTTTTACTTGCAATTTCAACGTTAAATAGAATAAAGTAAAATGAATTGTTAAGGTTCATCACCAATAATAAAATCTTCATACACTGATCGCTAATCATTTTGATACGATATCATCGATTATACTCAAACGTCAAATATTGGGAACGCCGCATTTTCGAAGTTGATACGGACATTGACATTTTAAGTTTTGAACAATTTTATGTTTAGTACAGACATTTTAGGTTTTGACCCCAAAAAAATTAGCAGGAAGGGGAAGTTTCGTATATAAGCTCAGTAAAGTATGTATTTTAATACTCCCGAACTTCCCTAAAATCGGTTAATATTTTGACCCCCTTTTGGGGGGTGAGGGAGTTCAAATTTCCGTTTTTCGGCTATAACTTTCAAAATTACGTATTTACGAAAAAATTGTTGAAACAAAAATTGTAGAGAATAAAAAAACAAACAATTTTGTTGCATACAATTTTTTCCTAGGACGTCATGGGAGGGAGCTAGGGTCTTTAGAAAAAACTCAATTTTGAAAATTTCCCATTCCCAGAAAAAATCATCAAAAATCGGGTTAATCGACTTTAAAGAAGCGGCTCTTTTGCATAGTACATCCTATTACAATGTAGAATAAGAAAAATGTATAACCGACCCCTTATCTCAAAGTGGGGGGGGTGGACCCTCCGAAGAAAAAGTCGTATTTTCCCCCAAGCGTAGCTCAGCTGCAGTGCAAAATTTGAAAAATTGGTTCAAAGTTCAAACAAACGTTGTAGAGCATCAAAAGACGAACATTTTACTTTTTTTACTTTTTTTCTACGTAGTCTTGGAGGCGAGCTATTGCAAAAAGAAAAAAGCAACGCAACGTTGGAAAATTTTTCATCAACTAAATAAACTCTCCTTTTGGGTAGAACCGCACGCCGCCAAGCCCGCGCCGCCGCCAAGCCCGCGCCGCCGCCAAGCCCGCGCCGCCGCCGCTGGTGAAATGTGGCCGTCGCCGCTTTGAGCCAAATTACTCGGCGCGCCGCTGGCCGCCGCCGCTGATAAAAATCGGCGGCGTCAGTTTGGCGTGTAGTTTTTTCACTTTTTTTATTACAAAAATATGAAAAAATACATTATTTCGCTCTCAGGTATATCAAGCAATATTTTTCAAAAAATTTCGCCCTCGCTTCGCTCGGGTAGTATTTTCATCATTTTATTTTGAAAATTGATGATTTTTATTGATTTTTCAGTCAAAAATCACTGATATCTCAAATAATCCCCAATTTGTTTAGAAAAATCAATAATTCTGACTGAAAGATCTGTAAAAAATGACTGATTTGAAATTTGACCCCTTGACCCTATTTTTTTGATAGGAAATACCGTTTGAAGTTTGATCAGCATATTTTTTCGGGCAGATCACGAAAAAAATGGTAAAAAATTCCATCCAAAAGATTTCTCTCAATCTGTTTTTTTTTTTTTTTTTTTTTTTTTTGTTGCACATTTCGTTTACAATTTTCATAACTTTTGACACTTGAAGTCGATCTTCTGAGGAAAGGAAGGATTCTATAAAAATGAATAGAACATCAATTGAAGAGCCAAAAATTTCCTTTTTGTCGAGCTCGATTATTTAGCTTCTTCTTGAATAAGAAAAGATAACTTTTCGAGCTATTTTAATTGAAAGTTTAAAATTCAACTTATTTTATTATAAATCTGAAAAACTAAGCCTCACAAGAGAAAACCAATTCGATTAATGGGGGAAAAAAATTATGTTCTACCATGTATTATGCTCTACTTTTTTAAAAAGAGATTTGATTTTTCCCAGAAAATTTACTTTAAATGTCAAAGTTAGGTACTTCAAAAAATATAAAGCAAAGTCAAAAAATGTTGAAAAAATTTTCGGTGATGGAATGTTTTATTATTTCTTCCATGATCAGCGCGAGAAGTTCCATAAAAAATTAAAAATCACCCATTACATTTGAGTACCGTTTTTCCAAACTGAGCTAACTTCAAAAACCGTGCATGAGGAAAAGGCCTTAGGTGCCATTTTTTTCCAGAAAGGGCCCTAGGTGTAATTTTTTTCCCAGAAAAAATTGCACTCAAGGCCCTTTCTGAAAAAAAATGGCACCTAAGGCCCTTTCCTCATGCACGGTTTTTGAAGTTAGCTCAGTTTGGAAAAACGGTACTCATTTCAAACAGCATTTTAAAAGTTTGAAAATGATGGCCTGAGACAAAGAACCGTATGGCGCCGCTCCTGCGCCGCCGCCGCCGATAAAATGCAGACGCTGCCGCTTTGAGCCCAAATATTCGGCGCGCCGCCGGCCGCCGAAGAAAAAACCCCCAAACGCCGCCGCCGAGAAAAAGGCCGTCGGCGTGCGGTTCTACTTTTGGGACCCAATTTGGGTCCCAGGATCAAAATTATTATAAAAATCAAGTTCAGCGCTCATGAAAACCTCAGAACTCCACTTGTTCGACCATTGGTTCGCTAGATTTTAAATTTACCAGATTTACCCATGGTTATTACATTGAGTTAATGAAAAATTTCCGAATGCCGATTTTTTTCATTTTCGCCATAGCTCGTCTCCAAGACCACGTAGAAAAAAAGTAAAAAAAGTAAAATGTTCGTCTTTTGATGCTCTACAACGTTTGTTTGAACCAATTTTTCAAATTTTGCACTGCAGCTGAGCTACGCTTGGGGGAAAATACGACTTTTTCTTCGGAGGGTCCACCCCCCCACTTTGAGATAAGGGGTCGGTTATACATTTTTCTTATTCTACATTGTAATAGGATGTACTATGCAAAAGAGCCGCTTCTAAAAGTCGATTAACCCGATTTTTGATGATTTTTTCTGGGAATGGGAAATTTTCAAAATTGAGTTTTTTCTAAAGACCCTAGCTCCCTTCCATGACGTCCTAGGAAAAAATTGTATGTAAAAACCGTATTTCTTAAAAGCTTTGGCTTTGCTGAAAATGTCTCGTCGACTCGTCGTGTGTACAATCAGCAGTTAGTTTGTTTCTAGTTTGATTTTTTGTAAAAGTTTTCACTCTCGGGTCTCACTTCGCTCAGGCAGTAATTTCTTCTCATTTTCTATGAAATATTTTAGGGTTCTAAATTTTTAATTTTTTTCTCAATTGCTGATGAATTTGAAATAATAAGTAGTAATGTGAAAGTTGTCGCGAACGGAGCTGATGAGAATTTGTCCTCTTTCTTGAAATCCTATTTTTAGCAATTCAGCAAATTTGAGAAAATTTCTTTAAGGGGGTACCGGTGGATAAGATGTGGTAAAAGTTTTGGCTTCCTGTCCCTCTTGTATCCCTAGTTATGAGTCAAAACGTTCTTTTTTCAGCTTTTTCATTAAGAATTTTTATATTCACGAGTTTTCAACCAAATTCTTTCAAACTTAAGTGGATGGTACACTATACTGAGGGATATTAGTGCGTGAGTTGAAAAAAATGTTCGATGATTTCCTCTATGTATGTAGCTGAAACTCGCGTTTGAAAACTTCAGATCGAGTTTTCTATACGATGGTTCAGAGGTGCAATTCAGAAAAATATATATTTCATGTAACTAGTCCATATGTACAACGTGATATTTTTTCAGAATTTTTCAGGTGGTGGAACACCTTGAAAAATGCGAAAACCCATTTTTCCTCAATGTTTTTTACTCATAAATAAGTCATTTTTCGCCGAAAAAATTTTTTCTCGTAATTATACTCCAAAATATGTATTTATACACCACTTGCCCGATTTTAACTTTATTTCATTCCTTTTTCGTGTTTTTTGAAATTTCAATTAAGTATACGTGTAAGTAGGTATAGCAAAAGACTTAAAATTGAACATCTCACCTTCTTTGTCCACGAAATTGTTATACGAAAAAAATCGCAACAGATTTGTGTTCAGCAGCTCAAACTACCTCCATAAACTCCATTAGCACGATCAAAGTACCTACTCAAATTTTGAAAATTCACTTTTCAGCCAATGAATTTTTTTTCAATACTTTATACACCGCTAATCAGGTTGTTCACATTTACATGGAGAATTTTTTTTAAATATCAATCGTATCACCCCGCTAATTTTTTCCTTTATGGGTTATACACAGAAAAAATTCCAGCTCGATCGGTGAAGGGGAATCCATGCCTCTCCTCTTCCTAAAAAAAATTGAATGAAAACTAGTTTGATGAAAGTACGCATACCTGGTACTTTGTACTGAAGCAGCTCAATCACGTGAACATTGATCACTGATCCAGCAGCAAGCATAAATGAAAAGTGCATTATTAATTATTATATTTTACACTGAAGAAAAAAATCCTCCCATTAAAGGTGACTGTCATTTGTGTTTTTTTTCAATGTAGGTGTAGTAGGAGGATCGTTGTGGGCAGGTTTTAAAATTTTTTAGTTGAATGCACAGCGTAGAAGAGGTTTTATTTTCAAGTAATACTTAGAAAAATTATCCAATGAAATTTGAAAAAAATGAGTAATTGAGTTAAATTCATATGTATTTCTCAAAAGTGAGAAACTTGATATACCGGAATAAAAAATGTCCACAGTTCATGAAGGATAGAAATATGTCATGGACATAAATTTTTTTAGCAACGTTTTACAAATGTAAAAAAACATATTTTTGGAAATTGAGAAAGGGTAGAAATTAAATATGGAAAAATAGAGATCTCATTTTAGGTCCCATTTTCTCGGAAAGCACATGACCTACGACGTTCAAGTTTTTACAGTTTAATTCAGGAACATCTCAAACAGAGATGGGGCGATTTCCTCATAAGTGAGAATCCGATTCGCAACCATGCGATTCGCCGAAAGTTGAGAATCCGATTCCCTTCAAAAGTAGCGATTCTCTGCGATTCCGATTCTTTAATTTTTTTCTTTTTATTATCACGAATTAACAAACTATTTTGATGATTGGTGAAAATTTAATATATAAGAAAATTTCTCAAGCTTAAAAATGGAAATTTATTATAAATGAACAAACAGTAAACGTAAAAACGATAACTTCGATAAATACCTAATAAAAATTTTTTCCAGCACCACTCTTTCGACCTTCGAACTTCAAAATTGTTCTATTTTTCACTAGCTCCTAATTATTTTTTGCCGCAGACGAGTTTTCAACGATCTCAATTCAAATTTATTCTAATTTTCAAGTTCAAATTTTTCAACTCTCTTTTTTCCATTGAAGACTATTTTTTTTCTTTTAAACGTATAATAAATCAGAAACATTATATTAATATAAAGTCTAAAAACTGTACACGAGAAAAGGCGCCTAGGTGTAACTTTTTTTCTATTACACCTAGGTCATTTTTCTCATATACGGTTTTTAGACTCGGGCGCTTAGTATTAATTCACTGTTTCTGATCTACATACGCTTAATATTAAAACGTTCTTCAAATGATCCCATTTTTAAAATTTTCCCCACCATAACATTTTTTTTTTAAATTTCAGTTTTCACGAAAATTTTTCCAATTCTAATTTATTTTTAATTTAATATCTTTTTAAACGTCCTGCCAATTATTTAGTCAGAAGAAATTTTGGAAAACATAAAGTTGAAAATTTTTTGAAGAACTTCAAACTTGAAAAGAATGGAAACAATTTTAAAATATTAAAAAAATATATTCAAATTAGAAGAAATTTATTTTGAAAAATATGAATTTGAAAACACGCTTGAAAAATCCCAAGTCGGAAAAATTTTGAAAAAATTTGAATTAAAAAAATGTTACAGTTGGAAAAATTTCAGTACCTACCTACCTACCTACCTATCCAGTAGTATACTAATGTCAAATTCATGTTCTCTAGAATTTCTTTCAACTTGAAAATAACCTTGAATTTTTAAAAAAGTTTTCAACTTCACATTTTTCATAATTTCTTTCTAACTCAATCAGTGAAATCTTAAAAAGTAATAAAAATAAGAAATTAGGAAGGATAAAAAATGAAATTTTAACGATGAAAAGATTTGAAAAATGGAAATGCAACCATAAATTGGAATTTTTGGAACGAATGTGAAGATTTGTATAGAGGATCATTGGATTAGTACCCTTCATTGTTCGAAAATTATCGTTCACTACTCATACAACTCATGGAAAAAAATTTTCCATGGAAAGGAAGAACAACAATTTCAAAAAAGAAAGTAAAGACTAAAGAATCGGAATCGCAGAGAATTGCCGGGAATCGCAGAGAATCTCGACTAACAATTCTGCGAATCCGATTCCCAAACTGCGATTCGCTTGAAATAGAGAATCGGATTGGGGAATCGGATTCTTCATGACTTTTGCGATTCTTTTTGGCGATTCGAATCGCCCCCTCTCTGATCTCAACCATGTTTTAACAGGAGCGTTTGGGGAAATTTTAACTTTATCCCAAAAATTTCATAAATTCATTCAAAATCATAAGTAAATCAATTCAACATAACAACACAAAAATTGACAGTTTTAAAAATCCTTTTGTTAAATTATAAAGAAAACTCTCCTGAACACAATAAAAAAAAAAAGAAAAAAAGAAAGAAAATCGGTCGGATTGTTTTGAAGAAAATGGAACAATATCATGAAAAACTAACTTTACGGGAAAGAGATTATAAAAGAAAGAATTTCAATTCCCAAAAAAGTTAAGCTTTTTAAAACTTTTTCCAAATTTTACCATATTTTCTCGTACGGTATGCAAATCATAAGTGTACAATTATGATGGGTACAGGAAAAAAAGCAGCCAATTACAAAAATGGCATATTAGAAAAGGGACCTAGGCGTAAATTTAAAAAAGATTACATCTAAGTCCCTTTTCTAATATATGTACAATTTTTGTAATTAGCTCCTTTTCTCCCTATACCCTTCATATAGATTCAGAAAACATGGAAACTTCATTTTCGGGCAGTCTCCAATTTTGCTCTACTGAATTGAGTAAAAATTTGAACTTCTTCTATTCGTTACTAAAAATTAAAAAATTAATCCTCGTAGTTGTGTAAAATTGTGAGCCAAAAGTAAGGGAGTATTTAATAAAATTCCATTTCGCCCCTTGTTTTTGCCAAAAATGACCATTTTATGAGTAAAAAACGTTGTGAAAAAAATGGGTTTTCACATTTTTCAAGGTGTTCCACCACCTGAAAAATTCTGAAAAAATATCACGTTGTACATATGGACTAGTTACATGAAATATATATTTTTCTGAATTGCACCTCTGAACCATCGTATAGAAAACTCGATCTGAAGTTTTCAAACGCGAGTTTCAGCTACATACATAGAAGAAATCATCGAACATTTTTTTCAACTCACGCACTAATACCCCTCAGTATAGTGTACCACCCATCTAAGTTTGAAAGAATTTGGTTGAAAACTCGTAAATATAAAAATTCTTAATGAAAAAGCTGAAAAAAGAACGTTTTGACTCATAATTAGGGATAGGAGAGGGGCAGGAGGCCAAATTATTTACCACGAGGTTTTCAGACCATAAGAACCAAATTCCATTGGTTATTTTCGAATTTCAGTTCTGGGGCAGATTCGCCTAAGTATCTTATCCGCCAGTACCTTTCAGAAAATTTGAAAAAAATTTGTTGCATTTGGCAAAATTTTGGTATTTAGAAAACTCAAGCAATGTTTTTAAACTTGCAAGTTCTGGTAATGTATCAAATTTGATGAACCGAAATTTAATCAATGAAAGTATTTTTAGCGTTCTTGTGCTACTATGAAAAATGTGAAATTTTGCTTTTTGAAGCCTATTGAAAACGTTTGAATTTCGGAACTTTTTGAAAAACAACAAAAATTCACGAGGTGGGGAAACAAGGGGAGAATTGGGAGGGAGAAGTGAGATGTCTATATTAAAACGGCGCAAAAAAATCACGTATGGATTCGCATGATCCTACCTTCTCAATGAACTACTTCTACAATTCATTCTGTCACAAAAAAAACTTGGTTTGTACAAATTGCAACTTTTTATTACATAAAAACGGATCTCTCAATGTCACGTTTTCAAAAAAAGCTTTTCATTATTTGATTTCTACGTATTCGCTGAATTCTATTTTACCTAAAATTTTGTCAGTTAAAAAAACATAACCTGAACCTTTCAAATTTCAAAATTTTGTCAAATACCTACAACAGAAATGCTTGTTTTTTCAGAACTTTTGAAATTTTGCAGCTCTAATTTGATTCCTGCGGAAAAATCTTTAAGGGGTGATGTCACGTCATCAAAGTTGGAAACTTTTCCGAAGTTGTTATTTTTGACTCTTTATACATAATTCTTATGTGCACCCAAATTCGCGAGTCAAGGCTCGTGAGGTTCGCTAGTATCGCCGTCTGAAAAGGGGATAGGGCTGTTGAAACTGATGACGTCATTTGGGAATTTTCCCACCAGTTCAACTTTTTCAAAGCATTTTTTTTATAGCTACTTTACTTATTTTCAAAATTGTCACATAACTTCATTTTTTTAACAATAAAGTTTATAAATTTATGAAAATTCAGTATAAATACGTACAAAATGAATATTTTTTTCCCACCAGTTCTGCACTTTTTGATAAAATATGACCTTGGATGACGTAGTTTCAACAGCCCTATAGTGGAGAAAAACAACAAGCGATAACAAGTAGTGTGGCAATATGTGGCTACCTAAAAAAAATTGATGCCAGTCGAACGAACATGGTCGGAAGTAGCCGAAAGCACCCGGTTCCGTTCTAAACATCCACCATTACTCCCCTTTTCAGCAGTTGCACGAAATTCCACCAGATGCAGCCACTTGTGCTTTGACTCGCGAATTAAATAGTACTACAAACATTTGTGCCCGCATCAAAAATTCTATTACTTATTTCTTTTTTTCATTATTAACTAGTACATATTTCAGTAGCCCCTGAAAATTTTAAAATTCACTTCTTGTGGCAAACACATTGGTTTTTACTTCAGATTATCCCTGCGGAATTGAAAATTTCTCAAAAAAATTATTTCTGAGTTTTGACGTAAGGTAATTCTGTCTCAAGTTTAGTAAGATGCCGAAAAATAAAAATCAATTTAGTTTTCAATACTCAAAATGTATTGAAAAGGTCTTAAAATTCAGAAAAAAAAATCGTTCACTTGATTAAAATGACGTTAAATGGTATTAAAATTTGGTATATTTTGGCATAGGTATATTTTTTTGCAATGCTGAAAGAGCGTAATAAAAAAAATTCGAGCTTAACGCGATCCGCATGTAACTATTTTCTACCAGTCTCTTAACGAGTGTTATAATGAGATTTTAAGGCAAGATGGAAATTTTTCAACGGTTTGCATGTAATTTATTAATTTGAAATAAGTATTTTTTTGAATAGGAGAAGCAAGTAAAAAATTGTAAAAAATTGACATTTTCAATCGGAAAAAACTTCGAAAATAGTACGAATTTTCATTCTGATGGTTTAGTAAATTAAATACCTTGTACGTAAATAGATTCAGTACAGTGTAATGACTTCACTTCTGCAGTCCCGCTTGTCGAGCGAATTAAAATTATCGGCGAATTGAAAACTTTTCAAAATGATACCAATCACATTAAGATTTGCGCAACATATCACTACAAAAAATACTCATAACCGAAAGTAATACACTGATACGAAACATCTGTTCGATATTAAAGCTAAGATCATAGTAGAAGTCCACGCTGCTCTGTTTGCCAATTTATTCGCTGCTGCCTACGGGCTTCCCGTTCCCTTACATGTTATTTCATTTGAATCCGTCGTAAATTTATTCCGGATTGGTTTATTTGCGGATGGGATTTTCAGTCTTTTTTTTAGATTTGTATCTTGGCAGTAGTTTTGTAGAAATTTTTTTAATCGTTTATTTTTCCTCATGTCGTGACACGTCGTTTACGTAATAATTTAAAATATGATCCTTTTGTGTGGTTGTGGTAATTACCTATTCATCTTTCGAGATGTTTGAGGTGGAGAACTGGAGATGCGCAATCTAGAACTTCAAATTACTTCGAACTAGAGATGTAAGGTCATTTGGGGTAATTGTAAACATGGGGTAATTGTAAACAACTCGTGCTGTAAATACTTAAATGCATCTAGCGAGCTGGAGTTGCCAAAAATAAAAACTTTGAATAATTGGTCTTACTATAATAAAAAACTTCGGGTTCTTGGTGACAGCTGTGATGAAAAATTTCGCGATGAAAAAAACATGATATCAAATTTCGATTTTCACACAATTTACGTAATCTTCAAAATTCGAGAAAAAATAGAAAAAAGTAAAAAAGTTGGTGTTTGATGCATTAATTTAGTTCTACGGACATTCAAAAATGATGAAATTCAATTCTTATGATTTTTGAAGCTGAGAAATTAATTTTCTGCAGAATTTACAAATACCCATCAAATTTTTCAGGTGTGGGGTAATTGTAAACACGTGTTATTTAAATGGGATTCACAAATTTAAACACAAAACATCTTTTTTTTTGTTTTGATTTTTTTAAATTTTTTTTTTACAAGTTAGTTTTTCTACGCGTTTAAATATTTAATTTGTATAATTTTTTTCCAAATTATGCAAAAAAAACCCGAGTGATACGTTTTTTATGGGGCACAATGTATGCATTTACATTTACCCCATCATTGTGGGGTAAATGTAAATATTCTTGTCCAATTGTAAACGAAGTCCATAATTTCGGAATGAATAATCGAATCGATGAAAACAAACCGCCATATTACTCCTCATACATTCATTGATACATGGTAAAAATTTCAATCGCTTTGCTTTCTTACTTACAGAGTAAAACGAAAAAGAGTATCACAAAATCGGTTCAATTTTCCGAAAAATTTACAATTACCCCAATTGACCTTACATTTCAATGAAAAGTTATTTTGGAGAAATGAAGAATGACAATTGTTGTTGAAAAGTGTGAAAGTATGAAAAGTGTACCTTGCGAATATCGTTGTGAAGGGCTTACTGAGAAGGTCACAATGGTGTAGTTAACTCGACTGAAAAGTGTTGAAAAGTACTTTGGCCTGTGAACATCTTACTTCCCACAAAAGTATCATGATAAATATGACATATCTTAACGGGCTTTTAAAGCGAGTGATTTCAAACTATCAATACCTACCATCATTGATGTTGCTAGTTTCTTTGTTTTGCATATAAAAATTAATTCTAAATAGGGTTGGTGCCAAAAATTTAGATTTGGCTGAAATTGAAATATGTTATAGAATATGCAATTATAAAGTCAACAAAACAAAACACACTCAAATCGGTTGAGTAGAACTCGAGAAAAAAATTTTAAAGTTCCTATTTTTGAACTCGTTTGAAAAATGACCGCCTCAACGAAAATATGCCCTGTGACGTCAGTTCCTTGTATCGGCGCCGTGAACATAACAGATTTCAACGCGTAATTTCAATTTTTCGTTGATTTCGAGTTCAAATTTTTCGATTTTGCTGATTTTTTTTACAAGTTTTTTTTCTAATTGATCGATGGTTGCAAAATATTGTTTATTAAATTTCCATCAATTTGAAAAACAAACTGATTTTATTTTCCTAAATTTTGAGCTGTATACGTATACCTACACTGAGAAAAATGTGTGGTAAAATTGACTACAAATTGTGGAAAAACTTATCCAGGTCGAGTTTATGATGCTTTTTACCACAGTTGTGGTACTTTTTTTGCCACAGCTGTGGTAAAAAATACCACAGTTGTGATTAAAATTTAAAAAAGTACCACAGTTGTGGCAAAACAGTACCACAGTTGTGGTGAAAAGCATCATAAACTCGGACTGGATAAGTTTTCCACAACTTGTGCTCAATATCGCCACACTTTTTTTTCTCAGTGTATCTAAAAAATGACCAGCACCAAAAGCTCATTTAAACATTGTGCCGATCCCTTTTAAATATCCCGATAAAATATTTTTTTCATCTCCGAGTGACCCAACAAAAAGAAGAAAGTGTCTAATAGCGACGAGGTGAACCCCAAAATCACTTTCAGCAAAAACGAACTTTTACCGATTCAATCGTTGAATTTTCATTATTGAATCAGTAAAAATTAATTACTGATTCAATCAGTGAATTTTTATTTTTAATGATTCAATAATGAAAATTCACTGATTGAATCAGTAAATTTTTTCACTGATTTCAAAAGTGGCTCAATTCTGTCTATTTAAATCAGTCAATTTTGACTGATTCAAATTTAGAGAGGAGTTTTCCAAATTCCAATCACTTTTAGAGTTTATATAGCACTTATACATAAATCTAGGTAAGGTATGTTAAAATTCCGTATCAGGAATGAAAACAATTGACATTTTTTCATTGTACTTAGGTATCACGTAGATGTAGAATTCAAATTAATGGGAAGTCATTTTCATTGGAAAATTTGAAATGGAAATGGAAAATTTTCGTGATAACTTACCTAATAATGAAATCACATTCACTGATTGTACAGAAGTGGGGAATTTCAAATTATGCTGTTTTATAACATCAACTATACATACATATATAGGTACATTATATTTTTGAGTAATCTCGTTACCTTGTATTTGAATTGAACAAGCGTTTATTATTGTATTAATTAAAACATCGATAACTATTTAAATGAGTATATTTACGTTAAATACCTACATACAAATTCAACAAATATGATAAGATAATCGAGTCGTTTCTGAAAAATTGAAAAAATCGCCGACCCCCTGACATGGAATGACCAAAGTGTGGAAGGGATTAAACATTTTTTGACACGAAGTTTATCTTAGTGCATTTTTATTTTTTAAACAAAAAATTTGTAATTTATGCTATTTTTACTATTGTATATTGCTAATTTCATAAATTATTTTTTTTTTCGCGTAAGAAACAAATTCAAATTTCATTTACAAGTGACCACAATTGCTGTATTTTTTTTTTCTTATCTTCATATGGAGTTCGACGATCTGAGGATACCGAATGATACCCAGCGCGATACGTTAATAATATCATGCCACGAGCTAAGAAAATCGCAGAGCTCGTGTTTAATGCACCTTTACCTTTCAGTTTATCATATACAGCTTCTAAAATTATCATTTCCGATTCTAAATGTTTTATTTTATTCGTTCCGTTTATTATTTTCTGAACGCTCAAAGTGCTGAAAACTCCATCAATTACTTCTTTATAAATATTTTTTATGAAAGATTGAGGAAAATCGCTCATTAAGGTAGTACTGAGAGAATTGATATTCGACCATGAAGTATCATTTAAAAAACTATTGGTAGTAGTCTCAATGGCTGCTGTTTGAATCGCGTCGACCAAATTGTTAAAAAGCGATTGAGCTGTAGTGGTTGCAGCATGATCGAGTATTTCTTTTTTGACAGCTTGGCGTAGTCGTATTAGTTTCCAAATATCTCGATGTCCATTAGCTTTCATCTGGTTAAACAAAGCGTCATAAACTTTGAATTTTCGTTCGATATTTGAAATAAATCCACCGTAGCTTAGTAGCGAATCAATATTATCGGCGTTACGATTATACACTGCTTCTACAATTTTCTCATAATCAGCATTATCGACAAATTTTAGTTGATCTTCTGCCAAAGAGAAATCTTTATATCGTATACTTTGTACAATGCTGCTGAATAATACAGTTTTCAGTGTTTGAGAGATAATATTGTAGAGTTCAACACTGAGGTTCTCATTATTCGCCACCATCTTACTCAAAGTGTCCAGATATTTCTGTAATTCGTTGTAGTTGCTTTCTAATGAAGCGATTCTCATTTCATTTGCAGCGCTTGACGATAAACTTGAGTTTAATTTTGCCACTTCTTCTTTTAACACGATGATTTGGTTTGTAATCATCTTGAGTAAAATTGAATTATTAGTTCTCTGCTGACTGATAGGCGACTCAATTGCTCGTTTATAACGATACAAATCTTCATCGGTGTCTTTTTCTATGCGCTCTTTTTTCAAACTATTCTGATTTTTCTGTACATCAGCGATGGTGGTTTCCAAAAAAGTGATTCTCGATTTAGCTTCCGTGCTTAACGCTGGACTTGAATTGAAACATGCTACTTCTTGCAGTTTGCTGATTTCGTTCGAAGTTATCAAAAGTGTACTCGAATTAGTGCTCTGCAGAGTGAGAGGCGACGAAATACCTGGTTTATAACGATACGTATTTTGTCGGTCGTTTCGCAATTTTCTGCTGGAGAGTTGGTCTACGTGATTGGTAGTGGCGATTTGTATGAGTAATGCGAAGAATATTGTTGTTACCATGTTGCTAAAAATGAACCATCTGATTTGAGATATCAACTTCATGGTTGGCTTCACTTCTTTAGAGATTTAGAGGCCTGAAGGGAAACAAATAATTACCTAAGTTTAGTATTTTCTCATGTACAGTGGTAAATTTAAAAGTATAGGTACATAAAAAGATAAATTGTGACCCGTACAGGGCATTAGCGTAACTGGGCATCCCTTCTGGGGGGGGGGGTGTCTGAGATACAGTGGCGTCGGAAGCTTTTTTTAGTAGGGTAAAAATTGGGTATGTAGACTTGGAATACCAGAAGGATTATAGAGGGAGGGGGTAAAAGGGAGCCTTTTTTCGCATTGTCGTCTCAAACAGATGATATAATTGTGATTCTGATCATGCCCGAGCGAAGCGAGGGCCAAGCTTTGAAAAAATTTGGGGTTTAATGTCCAGAAAAGACATTTATTCGTGTTATAATGCTTTGAAGGGGGTTCATTTGATATTTTGTACTCCGGTCGCGATTTCGGGAGTACAACGTACCCCTTTAACTCCATTTTCTGACGCCACAGGTATATTTTTCAACGTTCAATTATCAGTTTTTATTACATAACAAAGAAAAGCAAAAGGGAGAGGGTCGTGAAAAACTGACATGAAAAGTTTACTCAGAATTTGAAAAATTGTTGTGAGAAAATCTTTCAAAAGTAGATAAATTGAGGTGATCTTGATTTTTAATGAAGTTAGGAAAGTAGCAAACTCAGCCCGAGCGAAGCGAGGGCAATTTTTTTGTAGAATATACGTTATTGCTATCGAAAAAATATGGTTTTAAGATCACAAATACTTTTGAATAAAAAATTCATTTTTGAAGGGCCTCTGGGGAGGGGGAGGGGGAGGGTTGTCCCCCCCGTCTTTACGCCACTGGTGCAGGGACAGGGTACCTAAAGTCGGAAAACTGAATTTTGTGTTAGAGCCAAAAAACGAAAAGTGGGCAATTTTTTCAATTTTTTTTTTTTTCGTATTTTCAAGTAGTTCAGGCCTTTACGCATCTGTTACCATAGTTTCACTTCGAATAACCGATTAGAACATGTCTAAATGACGTTCAAACCGACTGAAGAAAAGGTACCTAAAGTCGGAAGTTGAAAAAAACGATTTGCGCTCCAAAATGCGGCCCATAAAATAGGTCATCTTTTTGGAGACTCGTCGGTCTAAACGTAAAAAACTGCAAAAATCTCAAAATCGCCTTCCCTTCATCGAAAATTAGCTGTACTGTTTGTAATAGGGTCATTCCACGTCATGTCAGTTCGTACGCAAAGTGGTAGCGGGGGTCGGAGATTTTTTTCATTTTTTTTATGTGGGTAGACCTCGATGAGAGATGACGAATGCCGCAAACCGCAGCTCTCAAGGTCTATTTGGAGGGCTGTCACGAGCATTTAAAGTTTTAAGGTAAAGTTGGATATGGTAAATTTGGGGCGTGGATAACTCGAAAACCATGATGGGTTGAAAGTTGAAACTTTTTCAAATGTGTAGGGCCTTTGAAGAGCTTTTTGACGATTTTTTGAAAATCAGTGTTGCCACTTTTTTTAACTCGAAAAATTAGCTGTTAAAGTTGAAAAATGGAATTTCTCTATGATGTCAATCGCCAAAAATTCTGAAAAAAATCTGTAAAGTACAACTTTACATGATGATTAATATATTAAAAATTTAAGGTGACGTTATTTCGTATTTTCGAGAAAAAAAATTCGGAAGAAAATACAATTTTTTTTTCAAAGGTCAAAATTGTGTTAATTGACTTTTTTTTTTGTTAATTCTACACCATATTCAAAAAAAAGTCGGTAAAAACATTTTGAGTCCATTCAACACCCGTTAATATGTGTGAAAATGCAGAGTTATTAAATATTAACTTCAAAAGTTGGAAAAAAAAAACATTTTTGTATCAGAATTTCTCATTTGGTTACCCCTGGATCAATTCTGATATCAAAATAGTTTTTTTTCCAACTTTTGAAGTTAACATCTAATAACTCTGCATTTTCACACATATTAACGGGTGTTGAATGGACTCAAAATGTTTTTACCGACTTTTTTTTGAATATGGTGTAGAATTAACAAAAAAAAAAGTCAATTAACACAATTTTGACCTTTGAAAAAAAAATTGTATTTTCTTCCGAATTTTTTTTCTCGAAAATACGAAATAACGTCACCTCAATTTTTTAATATATTAATCATCATGTAAAGTTGTACTTTACAGATTTTTTTCAGAATTTTTGGCGATTTACATCATAGAGAAATGCCATTTTTCAACTTTTACAGCTAATTTTTCGTGTTAAAAAAAGTGGCAACACTGATTTTCAAAAAATCTTCAAAAAGCTCTTCAAAGGCCCTACACATTTGAAAAAGTTTCAACTTTCAACCCATCATGGTTTTCGAGTTATCCACGCCCCAAATTTATCATATCCAACTTTACCTTAAAACTTTATATGCTCGTGACAGCCCTCCAAATGGACTTTGAGAGCTGCGGTTTGCGGCATTCGTCATCTCTCATCGAGGTCTACCCACATAAAAAAAAATGAAAAAATCTCCGACCCCCGCTACCACTTTGCGTACGAACTGACGTGGAGTGACCCAATATAATTAATAATAAATAATACCCAGATTTATTTTTGTAATGTAGCTTTTTTCAAAATTAAACGCGTTGAAATAGTAAATTTTTTCATTTTCCTCTCTCCGTAAGTAAATTTCGACATCAGAAAAGAATTCCTCGTGAAATTTTAATGCAATAAAGTAGTTTTGGCAGCTTTTTTGATGATTGATAAGTGCATGAAAAACAGGATTTCTTTTTGTAAAGATTTTTTTTTCAAAATTAAACTCATCAAAATGGTGAATTTTTCACCAAATCGATGTAATTTCCTAGTTCATGAAATGGGTAATTTTTAGCCCAATGTATGAAATCGACAGCGGTCTGACGATGTAATGCATTAGGCGTAAGTAGGGCGTAATTTCTGCCCATTTAATGAAGTACTTATGCAATGAATTTAAACTTGAAATACAGTAACAGGTCACAAAAAAAAAATGCGAACATGTGGTATATGTTCAAAAAGGACTTTAACCACCTTTACTTACTTTCACTTTCACTGACTTGAATGTGTGAAAATTTTTTCCTCCTGACTTCTAGATTTATTCCGTTTTAGTGAGATGTGAGATGACCTTATCTACGGTTGTCCACGAATTATAGGAGTGTAGATAAGTACCACCTTTATACATTTAGGTAGAAAGGGCTGGTTTTTCTATTTGGGTGTTCTTATAGCAAGCGGCGGACAATCAAGCCCAAGTATAGTGATGAACATTTTTTTGGCATTTTTTTTGGCTCAACTTTGAAAAGAAATGTTTTAATTCACTTTTATAAATTTTTGTGTTTTGTGGAACACACCCATGAAGCCGGGCATGCAACAATTTTTCAAATTTTGTAAGCGAAGGTTCAAAGTCACCATTTTCATATACCTAGACCGTTTTTATGGGCTTTTCTCGTGTTCCAGGTCCAAAAATTTCTAAAGGCTCAAAATATCTTGAAACCACGTGTAATAAATTTTAAAGGTGGAAAATAAGGTAAAGACTAAAAATCCGTTTTTTTCATTGATTTGATCAAATTTTCATTTTTTGTTATGCGATAAGGTATGTTTGAAGACTTAAACAATTATTCCGGTCAATAGTAATTTTGTTTTAAATACCTATGTGCACAAAAAAACATGAAATAAGAAAATCAAATTGTATGATTTTACGATTTCTTTTTAAATACCATACTCACTTAATTGAAATAAAAGGGTATAGCCGGGTTTTAGGTGAATTTGCCCCCCGCTCCGATTTTTGATCTAACCCCCTCGGATGGAGTTCCTTGATATAAAAACAATTTAGAAACATTTTTGACCCCCCAACCCCCCTCTCTTTTGGAGTTGTGCCCATTTTATTGCATTTTTTTCAAGAATTTTTAATTTTAGTGGAAGGGAAGGAAGTTTTCTGTTCTTTGGCACAAAGTTACATCTTGTAGAGTTGTATTTACGATAATTTTTTCTACAATTTTGGTGCACTCCTTCATGTTTTTTCGGCTATTTGTAGTTTTCAATCGTAAAAAACACCAATAAGCGAAGAGTGACCACTTTTTGAAAATATCCCAAAAACGTGTTTTTTAACGTAGATTCACGTCTCGTATTCACTTTTGGCGATTTCGATGCATCAAGAGCCGAAAATGACAAAAAACCGTACCTACAGAAATGCTGTTTTTTAAAGCAAATTTTTAAAATTTTGAACGTTTCGTATGGATTGAGGGGTGAGGTTGGGTGGACACATGGGAGGGGGTAGAAATTCAAAAATGCTTCTTGACCCTGTACTCCTTCCCACGTGTCCACCTCACCTCTCCCCTCAATCATATTGCTATTGCAAAATAAAAAGAAATGGGTGAGGCTAGGTGGGCACATATAAAGGGGAGGGGGGGTCAAATAGTATTAACACCACCAATTTACATAATACTACTATTTTTATGTCACAAACATACAGTTTAATACGATTTTATACGTATTATCACGTTTTCAAATAATAGCATATTTCCTCAACCCCCTCCCTTCAGAACTCTCTATCTTCTCTGCTTACGGTCCCACTGAAAAAATTTTCATTGAAAAAATGTTGGAAATTGAGTGTAGAACAATCACGTACTGCAATATTTTTATCCTAAAATCAACCCCCGAGGAGATAATGTGAAAAAACTGCTTTTGGAGAGGTTAACCCCCTCTAAAAAAAAGTTAGCCTGAGGTATGTGGGGTGGTAACTCTTTGAGGTTATTCAGGAGACCTCTCTTAACAATTTTCCAAAATAATAGCTTTGCTAGGAAAAAAATGTTTTTTTTTATTTTCTAATTTGCCTCCACTGTACGGTTTTTTGCCATTTTCGGCTCTTGGTGCATCGAAATCGCCAAAAGTGAATACGTGATGTGAATCTACGTTAAAAAACACGTTTTTGGGATATTTTCAAAAAGTGGTCGCTCTTCGCTTATATGGTGTTTTTTACGATTGAAAACTTCAAATAGCCGAAAAAACATGAAGGAGTGCACCAAAATTGTTGAAAAAATTATCGTAAATACACCTCTACGAGATGTAACTTTGTGCCAAAGAACAGAAAATTTCCTTCCCTTCCACTAAAATTAAAAATTCTTGAAAAAAATGCAATAAAATGGTCATAACTCCAAAAGGGAGGAGGTTGGGGGGTTACATCAAGGGGGGCGGATTAGATCAAAAATCGGAGCGGGGGCCAAATTCACCTAGAACCCGGCTATAAGTACCCTTTGTTTCATAAAAACTAAAATGAAATAATGAATATAAATTTGTTCAATTAAGAACAAAGATTTAAAAAGAAATATCTAGACATTTTTTTTTAACTTTCTATCTTGAATGATTCTCTGTAATGGAAAAGATCTCTTTCAAATGAAATTTTTCAAAGCAGTTATTTTTATTTTTTTTTCTCAAGTTAGATTTTTTTTTCCAAAATAATTTTTTTTAAATTAAGTTACATTTTTCAGCAATTAAGTTTTTTAAATTATTAATTCGTTCAAACATCAGTTTTGTCGAGGTGGATTTCTTTAAATTTGATTTCCATTTGAACTACATTTTTTCTGAACAGAAATCTAAAAAACAAAGTTTTATTTTTCTAATTTAATTTTTTCTAGAAGACCTTTTTGCAAATCTTTTGGGATGTCGCAGCACTTTTTACTCGAAATTACGCTCTATTATGCCTAATGCATGAAATCGGCTGGCCGTTGTCGATTTCATACATTAAGCTAAAAAAATGACAATTTCATTTACAAAGCAATTACATCGATTTGGTGTATCATTATGCATATTCATTTAAATTTAAATTTTTTGTGAAATGATTTTCTTTTCAATGTTTTATGTCCGTGAAACTGTTAAATACCAAGAAATTATACTTTATATGTCTCCGCAATACAGCGATCAAATAAAAAATACCCTCCCCTACGAATGATGATTTTGGATAAAATGGTCCATGTCTTACCCATGTTTAACTGAAGTTATGTTTAAAAAGAATATAAGGTAAAATATTTAGTTAGAGTTAATATTTGCAAGCACTTACTTAATTATATGAAATCGATTCTTTTCTCCACTATGTCACTAAAGCATTACAACTTTTTAAAACAGTTCAAACCAAAAACAATTTTAAATAAAAAAAGTTGTATCTGATCCGAGCCAATCTGTCGATATGTGCGTGAAATAAGGCTTCATTCCAACGATTAATACGGCAAACTGTGGTCTGAAAAAAATTATCATTTCCATTTCACATGTTCAACTCGAAGAATTGAATTATTTCATGACCGAATATGTTTTCTGATGAAAAATTATTATTAAACTTTACAGCTAATTAACAAGTTGATTAGGGAAATACGTTCCTATCGCGTTGAATTTTATTTTTATTCGGTGAAAAGTAAATCCGATACATACTTTCAAAGTTTATGGGAGATGAATCAGGACGTCCCTGAGTGGGATAATTTTCGGAAAAGAACGCGTTATTTTTTGTGCTTTAATCCCTAAAATTTCTTCGCGAAAATGATTCATGTCGATTTTTTATACAAAATTTTCGATAATAAATTCAGGTCTATTAAATGCGAGAAAATTCATCCGTCATTGATAATAAATTCGCAGAAGATGTACATATTACGTAAATTTGAGAAAATACCTGCATCGAAAAAACAAGCGATAAGAAATTAGATTTCAAGAAATTGTTGATAGGCGGCGATAAGAAAATGAGGTACCTATACCTACTTAGGTATTAAATCTTTAACATCATTAAGTTGAATTGTGTTGTAAGTAGACATATTGTTTAAATTGATTTATAAAAAAGTAATATTCAAGTTGAGTTTTTTGAAACGTTGATGATTCTCATTCACTCGAGCAACTCAAATTCGATAGCAAGTCAATTTATACAGATTAGATCTGAGGTGTCCGGTCGCGTCTGGTGCACGGAAGTCCCCCCAATTGTGGACCTTTGCCCCCCAAATCCGGGGCTTAGCCCCTATCTGCCAAAATATTGGCGCTAGCGCAAAAATTGGGTCTGCAAAGCTTATTCCACGTCAAATTTCCTTTCAGATGACTTTTAAATTGTATTCACAAACCCAAAGGGGCTGAAGCTATAGTTAATCAAAGAGAGTTTTTTTTTTTCAAAAATCTGATTTTGGCCTTATATCTGCTCAAATATCGATTCTAGAGCAAAAATGGAGTCTACAAAATTTGATTTACGTCAAATTTCCTATCAGATGACTTATGAATGATTGGCACAAACCCTAGGGGACTGGGCTACAATTGATCAAAAAGAGGGAATTTCTAATGTAACTCATAATAAGCGTTGAAGTGCAATCACAAACTGTATATTTCGCAGAAAAGGTTGCATGAAAATTGGTATGATGAACAACAAGACCAAAATAAAATTTTAGAGAAGGGGAGTCACTCAAAATTTGGCATAAAGGGCGCGGGGGTGAGGTGGTCTTTTGAGGCTCCAGCCCCCTATGTAGTAAAGTTGAGCAAAGTCGGCGTTCTTGGGGTCAATTTCATACATTTCAACCTCCCTGAACACAAATATCCAGTTACTTTTGAATTCTGATGAGTAGAAACGTCCCAAATTTTAAAATACAGGCTCCCTTATTTACCGATGCCTGAAAAATTACCGAAAATCACCTCCACCTCTCACGCAATGGTCAGGAACGAATTTTCAATACGATATTCGGATAGTAGAGGTCAGACTCGATCTGTATGCCCACATTCGAACTTCACATGTCTTCCTGAGGAGGAGTGGGAGATACCACAACATTCCCCCTTCTTTAAAATTTTATTTTGGTCTTGTTGTTCATCATATCAATTTTCATGCATCCTTTTTTGCGAAATTTACAGTTTGTGATTGCACTTCAGCGCTTATTATGAGTTACAATAGAAACCCTCTTTTTGCTCAATTGTAGCTCCAGTCCCTGAGGGTTTGTGCAAATCATTGATAAGTCATCTGATAGGAAATTTGACGTAGATCAAATTTTGTGGACTCCATTTTTGCTCTAGAATCGATATTTGAGCAGATATAAGGCAAAAATCAGATTTTTGGAGAAACCCCCCTCCCTTTGATCAACTATAGCTCCAGCCTCCTTGGGTTTGTGAATACCATTCAAAAGTCATCTGATAGGAAATTTGGCGTAGAATTAGTTTTATATATTCCATTTTTGCGCTAGCGCCGATATTTTGGCAGATACGGGCTAAACCTCGGATTTGGGGGGCAAAGGTCCACAATTGGGGGGACTTCCGTTCACCAGACGCGACCGGACACCTTAGATCCGTGTTTATAGTCTACAGTTCAAGCAAAAAGTGCTCTAAAAATCAAAATCAGTGTGCATTTTTGCTAGACAAAAAAATCAGTAGGTTTATTGTAGGTATGGGTCCCGTAGTCCCAAAAAACCGAATTTTGGATTTTTAATAGGGAGCTGTGGCCTGAAAATCCCCCTTTTTCTCAATTTTTAAATTTGACTTTGGACAAAAAAAATTTCCCCATTCTGGTAGCAGACACTCCCCTGACTTCAAATATATGTCACATCCCTTCGGTCACGGGCACAATGGGGTGCTGGGCCCCACAATTGCGATTTTTTGCCAAATTCGATCATTTTTGGCACAATAATGCCTCTGTAGGCGTTATGCGATATGCTGGACAAAAAAAAAATCAAACGCAATGTATTCTTGGGTTCATTCCGCGTCCAATGAGCCAAAGTTTGAGGAAAACTGTTGGCACAATAAGCCGTGGTGGAATTTCAAAGTTTTGAAAACACGCGATTTTCTCCTCCTTTGATTAAAAAATAAGTCATGAAAAAAATCTGAAACTTGGGTTGCGACATATCAAAGTGGGTTAAAATTTCACGAGCAGAACGAAGTTATTGATGAAAATTAAATTTGAGCAATTTTAACCCATTTTGGGCCTCAAATTGGGTCAATTTTTGAGTATTTTCAAAAAATTGACATGTGACCTATGAAAGTGGGGTAGAATTTTGCTAGAAATTCAAAAATATCATCCAAAACTTTTTTTGGGCTACTTTTGAGAATTTTGAGCCTCAAATTTGGTCAATTTTTGATCAATTTCAAAAATTGGCACGTGAACTATGTAAGTGGAACAGAATATTGCCAGAAATTCAAAAATATCATCCAAAACTTTTTTTAGAGAATTTTGAGCATTAAATTGAATCAATTTTTGATTAATTTTAAAATAATGACACGTGACCTACGAAAAAGGGATAGAATTTCACCCAAGGTTTTAAAATGTACCTAATCTAAAACTTTTTAAAACAACTTTTAAGTTTGAGTAACTTCAAGCGCAAAATATTTCATTGGAAGAACAATTTAAACTAATAAAAAAGAAAATAGGAAATTCAAATCAATTACATTCAGTTGAAAAAATAAGCGGGTTTAATTTTCATTCAGAAAATTATTCGATTTTGATTTTTGGTTTCTCTATTTGGTGATATTGAATGAGCTTAAAATTTTATAGCGGTCCAATCCAAACAAATTGCTATAGGAGGGGTTTTTGACTTATTCTGTAGAAGAGGATCTACTCTATCACATCAACAAAAATCCGCTACAATCCTCCCCTCCTAAGTCAAATCGAACGAATTATTGCCAACTTACAATTTTTAACACAAAAAGTATCGGGGAGGGGAGGGTGCCAGAATTAATCGAGCACCCGGTATCTGTAAATGTGTTTGTATTCATGTGAAATAAGTTTTCAACCAGACTAAAAACAGCATTTTGAGACTATCAAACAAGGGTTGCGTTCAGGTTGGGTTGTGTAAGTGTTATTGTATATGTTACAGGCAATGTTGACATTTAGTCAATGATGTCATTGTCTACTGTCTAGGCAAAGTTGTCAATGGCTAACGGAGTAGGCAGTGACGTCAATGACTAGTCATTGAGTTAATGACTGCCTTATCTTAGGCAATGATGGCTATAGCACTTTTTAAATTCATATTACATACATTTTATTCACATTATTAATCACAGTTTTTTGAGTTTTCAAACATAGATGCACTCGTGACTCTCTTAATTGGAATCAGTGTAAAACTGAAGATTGACTAATTGAAATAGACTGAATTGAGTCACTGATTGGCGGTGAAATTCCACTGATTCTACTGTTGATCAGTGAAATTTGACTGTCAATATGTGAAAAATTACTGATTCAATTAGTGAATTTTCATTTTTGAATCAGTATTTTTTTCCTCAACTACTGAAATGAATCAGTAGAAATTTTAATTTACCAACTGAATCAGCGATTTTTACTGATTCATTTCAGTGTTCAAAAATGAAAATTCACAAATCGAATCAGTAAATTTTTCATTGATTTCTACAGTGACTCAATTTTGTCCTTTTCATCAGTCAATTCTGACTGATCCAAATTAAGGGAGTATAGGCTGATTAGGTACACTTGTATGCGTACCAAATTCATTGCCTATCATCATTGCCTGAATCGTCATAGCCATTGACGCCATTGACGTCATAGACTAGTTATAGTTGTCATAGCCTAGCCAATGTTACCAGGAAAACAACATTGACTGAAATGTTCAGCCATTGGCAACCTTGCCTAGACAATGACAACGTGTTGCCTGTAACATATACACAAAAATGACGTCATTTTTAGGTGTATACAAAAATTAACCAATCGGATTGTTTTCATTCCTGAAAGATTCAGGTTATTGAAAAAATAGTGATACAAACATGCAATGAAAAATGGTAATCATTTTACATAAATTCAATGGGAAAAAGATATGCTAAGATGCTAACCAGCAATTTTTAAATTAAAATTTTGAAAGGAACGAATTTGTACGTTTTACCCTTTGACTATAGAGTATATGGACCGAGCTACTTGTGTACAAACGGTACGAAAAGCGTCGTCAGACATCCTACGGAGAAAGAACGCTTCTGATTGGGTAATCATACCGTCCTCTTCCCAGTGGCGTAACCAGAAATTTCTCAAGGAGGGGGTCCGAAATTTCATGATTTTTGAGAAATTGTAAGTTCACCTCTCCCCCCCCCCCCATCAAATTTCCTTTTACTATAAAAACACAAAATTCAAACTTTATTAAATTTTCATGCGGTTTGCATAGCACATTTAAGGAAAAAAACTGATGATAATGTAATCTTGGAACAAACAACTTACATAGGTACCTACTAATTATTTTGGCCTTAAAAGCCAATACAAATACCTAATAAATCCAAGAATTGGCGTCAGAAGCTTTTTTGGGGAGGGTGCAAAGTGGGTATGGAGACTTGGAATATTAAAAGGGAACTATTTTTTGCATTGTTGATTCAAATAGTTTATAGAATTAGCAATTTCTTTCATGCCCGAGCGAAGCGAGGGCGAAATTTTGAGAAAATTTGATTTTTAATGCTTCAAAAAGGCATTTTTTACATAAATTTCTGACTATAATTATACATAATTATCAAATATGATTTCTTTCATGCCCGAGCGAAGCGAGGGCGAAGCTTTGAGAAAATTAGATTTTTCATGCTCCAAAAAGGCACTTTTTCACGTAAGTTTCTGACGCCAAGGGGGGGTCCAGACCCCCTGGACCCCCCCCCCCCCCCCCCCCCCTTGGGTACGCCACTGCCTCTTCCCCTCAACCTCCACGCGCATAAACAACAACGACGAGACGAACGTTAGACTCACTCACTCGTTCGTTGTAGTACTTAGTGTATGCCGCTGATGCAAATTGCTTAAAAATTACTCGTTTAAATGAAAAAGCACAAGAATTGAAAAGTTGTTTATTTTTGAAGTACTTCAATATGAGCTATGGACGAACTTTCTACGATAAAAACTCGCTGAGATCTGATTTTTCACATTTTACATGATAAGAAAACAACCAATCAGAAGCGTTCTTTCTCGGTAGGATGTCTGACGACGCTATTTACTCAGCTAGCTCGGTCCATATACTCTATAGTCAAAGGTTTTACCCGAATCCGATTTCCCGAAATGAAAAAACCCCAGGGACCATTTCCTCGAATAACTGATTTTTCGAGTTGATGTTGAAAATCAGTGATACAAGTTTCTAGGCAATGATCAAGTTGTGAAAATTGGTATTAAACTTCTGCCTAAAGTGAAAACGTGTGTACATACAATCCACAACAATCCAGTCTACCTACATACGTAGGTAATAGGCAGTATCTATATTTTTACCTTGCTTAAAATTATATTGAAAAAAATTTCCTCGTCACGATTGAAAATACATTTACAAAAACAAAATATAAATATTTATTCCGCTTCCATTCGTTACCGCCAAGTGATATGCCACTATTTATTGCTTCGTTGACGAAACGTAATTGCATTTTTTCAGGAGTCTTTTCAGTTTCGAAAACAATAATCTTATTAATTTCCGGCGTCGGTTTCAAGTAGCTGGCTGGGACAAATAGCGTAATTTGTGATCCTGCATCTGGCCAGTATCTTCCGAGGTTGTGGTCGTTAATGAATATCACACCCTGAAAAATCAAACTGTTGAATTTTTTTTCACATTTCATTCGATTTAGATGATTTTATTTTACCCCAGAAAATTTCAAATTTAGTTTTATTTTTATATTTCACCTTTCCCCAACCAGTTAGATCAACGTAAGTGTGTAATGGCTCTGAAGGTTCTGCTGGTAATACTAATTCTCCGTAATAATACGCGGGTGGAGAAATGAAATCGCTGGAGGGATTTAGTCCTTTAGCCCATGCGATATTTGTTAGTGGTAATCCAATCATGATCCATGGTTTTAGATGTTTTCCACCGAGTGTTGGATTGGATTTGATGCCCTAGAAAACAGCTCGTGTTAAATAACTTGGCTAATAAGTAAAAAAATAAAAACCATCGAAATTTGTAGGTAGGTAGTTATGTACTTTAAAATCTTTCAAATAAGGACCATAATTCACGCGACCTTGATTTTCCACCAGAAAATGTAGCTTTGCATTTGGTTTTGCTTCTAATAAAATACTGTTCATCTGCTTTGCACGCGAAAGTACCCCGTAAGGAACCTAGAACAAAAATAATACAATTAGACCATAGGTTCGTATGATCTGTTTCAAAAAAACATCATACTCCTACTTACTTGATCAAGGAAAACATTCGCTCTGTCTCTTAAATCGTCTACATCCAGAGTCAACATATCATCAAAATCATCGAAATCGTTTGGTAGCCTAGTCTCGTAAAGTACATATCCATAATAAACTTTCATTTGTTCAAAAGTTAAAGGCTCTTCGGAAGAGTATTTCATATTTTCCGGAATATACGAATTGTTGAATACTGATAGCATCGGTTTCATTGTAATTGGGCCATAATCTCCTTTAGGTGCAGGTGCAGGTATCGTAATTTCGGGTATTTCAAAATACTGCAAAATAATTTGTTTTTTTCCTACTTCAATGCTTTGATTCTCCAGTTTCTAGTTTTGTTAAATTTTGAATTTGAGTAGATTCTTTGCTTACTTTCGATAATAGATCTCGTATGGCGTAATATTTTTCTGTGGGATCTCCAGCTTCAGTTAGAGGAGCGTCATAATCGTACGAGGTTATTTGAGGTTGATATTGAATGCCATCCATATTTGCTCCTGCCATCAAAATGGTATAAATAGTAAAACACAAAGTATGCTTGCAGTACATATCTACAGTATGACACAAAAGTCTTGGTAAATTGAAGTATTTCTCAATATCTCAAAAGTGGAAACAGATATTAAGACGGTTCAAACGGCAATGTGTTCCTGGCGTCGAGGACATTAAGGATTGATAATTAAACTTTCAGCCCGACCTAAGTATAGGATACCCACAAATTGAGAAACCGGTTCGGGTCAAAAATGGGGGTCCGTTTTTTTTTATTGAAATAAAGTCTACGCACTGGCGCGATTAAAATGTGATATGTTTTTTTTGAAACCGGTTCATCGGTTTCGAACCAGTTGTCAATAATATCCAAAAAAGTGGAGATAGAAAAAAAAGTTTGAAAAAAAAGTTGTAGAGAAGTAAAAAATAAACATTTTTTGTTTCATAATTTTTTTTCCATCTTGAAATGGAAAGAAGTTGTAGAAAAGCTTTGAGTATAATTTTTTGTTTTTCAAGTCATAACCCTTTTCCATCGCTAGATGAAAAAAAAAATTGCAGAACGTAAAATATTCAATTTTCAATTCTCTACACCTTTTATTTCTCACTTTTTTTGATATCTCCAATTTTTTGAAACCGGTAGTTTCTTTGAATGTTTTTTTTTCCAAGTCGATAACCGGCTACCGAAAAGTGAAGATATCGAAAAAAGTTCGGAACAAGAGTTGTAGAGAATTAAAGACTGAAAATTTTACGTTCTGTAATTTTTTCTTCATCTTGCAATGAAAAGAAGTTATGGTATAAAAAGACTTGAGTATAATTTTTTCTTTTTATATGCTATAACTCTTCCTCATTGCTAGATGAAGAAAAATTACAGAACGTAAAATTTTCAGTCTTTAATTCTCTACACCTCTTGTTTCAAACTGAAAGTCGTATAAATTAAAGCAGTTTTTATGAGAAATGCGTTTTTGAAATTAACTATTCTTTTATTCTCTACGGATTTTCGGGGAGTCTCACTAAATCATATACTTAAATCGTACGAAGAGATTCTTTCAGATTTTGTGTCACATAAGTCGTACGAAATCATATTTTTGATCAAAAATTAATTTTTTCCTATTTTTCTTTTGTTCACTGAAGGTTGAAAATGACGCGAAATATTTTAAATGCCCATTTCTCGCCTTTATTTTACGGGGACAATAGTTTGATCTTAGTTCCATTTTTCAAGTTCATGACATAATATGGAGTGTAAAAAGTGCAAAAGTACGAATTTCTGAAAAGGAAACAGCGAGAATAATAAAATGTTGACAAAAGATTGACAGGAATTTTTTTTAAAAGGACTGTAAGCAAGTCCTCATAGAAAGTTAGAATGTTTTTGACACAGAAGAATTACGCTACACCACTGTCACTATATCTTATCTCAAACTTATGAACTTTTCGCAAACGTGGCCTACAAACCAAAAAATCTGGAAAATTCACAGACTTTTTTTGAATGAAATTGCCATCCCAGGCCAGCAAACTAAGTTATCGAAAGATGATTAATTCCAGAAAAAAAATGGAAAAGATACTTACGAAATTTTCGAATTTCAACAGAGCTATACTACATATGAACCTTGATTTTAAGAAACTCCTTCAAAGAACCCCACAAATCTCGTTTTTTTTTTTCATTTTTGATCGTGTCTGCATTCTTTTTACCTAGTACCTAATACCTATTTAATCCTCCCTTTTGCCTAGTAAGTATATACTTACGATATATATTTCAATCTTTTTTAGAGAAAATATAAAAATATTGACATAAAAATCCATTTTCGTTCAAATTTTTTCTAAATCGACGGCTGCAGCCATCATTGAAATTATTCCCAAAAATCATACTTACTAAAATGGAAATACAGTCTTATAAAATTAATACAAAAGTCGCACCTTTCGGGTTTTAAATTTTCTGAGGTGTCCTTTTTTTCCACCACAGGTGGGAAAGTGTTCCATTGTATAGTGAAAATTTTTCCATCAACATTTCTTGCAAGATAGCAAGATTATGTGAGTGAAGTGAAAAAAATACTTGGGATTTCGAGTAAAGTTATTGAGGTAGTTTATTTTTAAGGGATATCCTACAAAGAGATTTGAGTCACCTAGATATATGCAGAGAAATGAGCAGGGGTCCCAGGGGTTCTTAATAAATTGATGACATTTTGAAAAAAAAACAACAGATTTCTAACCACTTTTTGGTGGTTTCCCGTGGGTAGTACCTCAGTCTTCCTTGACAAAATTCAGTTTTAATTTTCTCATATCCATGACTCATTCACTTTTAAATTTAAATTTGCATAGTGCTCAATTTCGTCTAAAAAGAGATTAAAAATGAAAGATTTATTGATTTTTGTCAAATAAAACTACTTATAGTACGGTCATTTTAGGTTTTGACCCAAAAAAATTCCCGGAAACGGGAAAGTTCGTATATAAGCTTTGTAGAGGGTGTATTTCAACATACCCGACTTTCCCTAAAATCGGTGAATATTTTGACCCTCTTTTGGGGGTAAAGGGGTTCAAATTTTTGTTTTTCGGCTATAACGTTCAAAATTACGAATTTACGAAAAAATACTTGGAACAAAAATTGTAGAGAATAAAAAAACAAACAATTTTGTTATTTACAATTTTTTCCTAAGACGTCATGGGAGGGAGCTAGGAGCTTCAGAAAAAAATCAATTTTGAAAATTTCCCATTATCAGAAAAAATCAAAAAAAAATCGGGTTAATCGACTTTTAGGAGCGGCTCTTTTGCATAGTACATCCTATTACTATGTAGAATAAGAAAAATGAACAACCGACCCCTCATCTCAAAGTAGGGGGTGGACCCCCAGTAGAAAAAGTTGCATTTTCCCCCTGGAATATATCAGCTACAGTGAAAAATTCGAAAAATTGGTTCAAACAAACGTTGTAGAGCGTTAAAAGACGAACATTTTCATTTTTTTATATTTTTTCTGCGTGGTCTTGGGGCCGAGCTAATGCAAAAAGAAAAAAGATCGACGCGGGGTTTGAAAATTTTTCATCAACTCAATAAATTACACGTGTGTAGGCTTGGTATAAAATCTAGCAAACCAATAGCCCAACAAGTGGGTTTCTTGGGCTTCCGTGGTCGCTAAAGTCGATTTTTATAATCATCTAACCCCTGGACTGGACCCCAAAAGAGGGGCTTTAAAATTTTGTCAGGGTGTCTACCGGTCGCTAAAGTCGCGAAAGTCGCGAAAAAGTCGCGAATTTAGATTTAGGTCGCTGAAGTCGCGAAAAAGTCGCGAAATTGACCCAAAATTCATCAAAAGTCGCGAATTTTTTTCGAAATTACTTCCATTTTTTTCGCCTTTTACAAAACCGAAAAAGTAAAGAAATTTCACCTTTTTGAACAATTTTTCTAAAAAATTTCGCCCTCGCTTCGCTCGGGCTCATAAATTTTGAAAACCCATTCTTAAATTATATTTATGTACCTATTTGTCCTCTTCCCTTCTATTTCAGACAATTGAATATATTGAAGCGGAAAAATATGTTCTTGTGGGAGACTAAGTAGCGATCACGATTGGGAATTTCAAAGGTAATTGTGTCCATTGTCAGGAAAATATAAAATAATTGGAAAATTTTGGAATTTTCTAAGGGATGTTTTAGTGGAGAAAACCATTTTGAAATATGCTTTTTTTGCTGTTTTTTAAATAAATTCTTCGAAAAAATTTCGCCCTCGCTTCGCTCGGGCCAAATCTGCTAATATTTTAAACTTTCCACGAATTTATTTCTCAATAATCATTTAACCATTTTATCCGTTCTAACATGATCTTTCGTAGAATTTCCACCCTCGCTTCGCTCGGGCAGTAACTACTTCTCTTCTTTACCATAAAATAACTCACTTTTGGAAAATTTTTGTGAAAAATTGTCTTTTTTCAAAATTAAAGACGTATTTTCTTCCGTGTATAAACTTTTTTCGATAATAAATTTGATCTCGTTGATTTTTTGGTGGTGGGGGGAGGGGGGAGGGTAAAATTGAGAGGTAGATACTAGATACCTTAAAAAAAGGTCGCGAAAAAGTCGCGAAATTTGATTTTTAAAAATTGGTAGACACCCTGTTTGTGAAAAATTTTCGAACGCTGCGTCGATCTTTTTGCTTTTGGCATTAGCTTGGCCCCAAGACCACGTAGAAAAAATATAAAAAAATGAAAATGTTCGTCTTTTAACGCTCTACAACGTTTGTTTGAACCAATTTTTCGAATTTTTCACTGTAGCTGAGATATTCCAGGAAGAAAATGCAACTTTTTCTACTGGGGGTCCACCCCCTACTTTGAGATGAGGGGTCGGTTGTTCATTTTTCTTATTCTACATAGTAATAGGATGTACTATGCAAAAGAGCCGCTCCTAAAAGTCGATTAACCCGATTTTTGGTGATTTTTTCTGATAATGGGAAATTTTCAAAATTGATTTTTTTCTGAAGCTCCTAGCTCCCTCCCATGACGTCTTAGGAAAAAATTGTAAATAACAAAATTGTTTGTTTTTTTATTCTCTACAATTTTTGTTCCAAGTATTTTTTCGTAAATTCGTAATTTTGAACGTTATAGCCGAAAAACGAAAATTTGAACCCCTTTACCCCCCAAAAGGGGGTCAAAATATTCACTGATTTTAGGGAAAGTCGAGTATGTTGAAATACACCCTCTACAAAGCTTATATACAAACTTTCCCTTTTCCGGGAATTTTTTTGGCTTTTGGCTTTTTTTAAGATAAATCGTCCGTACTATTACTCAAATGCCTCAACATTGAGCGAAAAAATTTTTAAAGGCAAAAAACAAATTTTGATGACTTTTTCAACTGTTATCTTTGGTATGACTCAATTTTTATGAACTTCAACCTAGATAAGCTGGCTCACAACTCGTTGAGAACCGTCAAACTGGTTCAAATAGTTTTAAATCGTAAAAAATAAATTTCTGATGCTCGAGAATTTTTGTTTGAAGCTTCTTTCTTTTTCATTTTTCATGAATTGGAAAGAGTACCGAACCCAATTTTTAACATTTATATCTTTCGAGAACCTCTTCAATTTGTACTGCTTCATTCTGAATCAGAGAAAAATCACTAATAAATAGTCAAGAGTTGCAAGTAGAAATCGCAAAACCAACCTATTTTAATAAAATTAATTTCACTGATTTTTCATTAATTTTTTCATTGATTAACCTTCGAGTGAAATTTTTTTTATTGATTTTTCTCTGTGCTGCGAATTCTGACCCTTCGTCATTGATTTTTCACTGATTTAAAATGAGAGATTATTGTTTATGAACTACATATTAAAATATTCTTTTTAATTTTCAAATTTTCAAGAAGAAACAGATCTGATAAAAATTTGGGTACATATAATCTTCAAAAGTACCAGTCATTGGAAATCTGATTATTTTGGAATTAGCTCACTATCTTTACTCTCTCATTTCGAATCAGTGGAAAATCACTGATAAATAATCAGAATTGAAGCATAATAAGAAATAGCAGGTAGGCGAGGATTTTTCTCTTTAAGTGAATCAATGAAAAAATCAGTGAAAATTCACTGAAAATGAATCAATAAATAAATACAGGGTGTTCCATGAATCGGCTGCCAAACATATTTTTTCGGATATAACCGGGTATCACTAAAAAAAACTTGGGATGAACATGTCGCCTATTTTAAAAATTGAAGGGGCAAATGCTGCTTCTAAAAAATCACGTCAAAAAAATTTTTCAATCGAGGGAATGGATAGTACTTTGAAAACTGAACAAATTTTCACTTTATGATTTTTTTCCTATCTTTGAAATTGAAGGGGCTACAAAAAAAATTGTTCAAAAAAATTCTCAAAAAATGAACTGTTCAAAGGAATGGATAATACGTTGAAAACTGAAGAAATTTTGTTCTGTAGACTTTTACGTATCACACAAAATAAATGGGCTTCAAAAAATTTTCAAATTTTCTCAATTTTCAATGACTTTTAGCCCCTTTATTTTTGATGTTAGGCAAAAAGTCTACAGATAAAATTTCTTCAGTTTTTAACGTACTTTCCATTTCCTGGATCAGTTCATTTTTTGAGAATTTTTTTGAACAATTTTTTTCGTAACCGTTTCAATTTTAAAGATAGGCAAAAAGTCATAAGGTAAAAATTTGTTCAGTTTTCAAAGTACTATCCATTCCCACGGCCCACGGTTGAAAAAATGTTTTGATGTGATTTTTTAGAAGCAGCATTTACCCTTTCAATTTTCAAAATAGGCAACATGTTTATTCCACGGTTTTTTTTAGTGGTACCCGGTTATATCCGAAAAAATATGTTTGACAGACGATTCATGGAACACCCTGTGTAATCCTGACTAGACTACTGATGGGTGATTTTCCACTCATTCAGAATCAGAGCATTTTGTAAAAAATTAACCAATAGCACAACACTGTCTACTCTCTCTATGAATAAATAAAATGAATAAAAATCTCCTAACCATTCGTAAATCCGAAATTTGTTCCTCCAAAGAACATGTAAAAATTGAAAGAAGCCTTCAAATCTAACATCTTTTGCATTGTTTTTATTACCAAATCTGTCGACGCGGTTTGTTTACTCTCTTCCCAATGAGTAAACCAACCCGGGTAGAATTCCGAGTTTACTAAAGGTCCTTTGGGTGTGAAGTGCCTCATGATGTCAAAAGTTGATTTTACGTTATCAGCTATAAAAAACGAGATTAAATAAGTCAACATGACACAATTTTTGGATAGGTTATCGCACCAGATAATAAAAATTCAAATAACTTGGGCCGAAATCGATTGTCGCAAATACATCAGGAATGGCTCCACATTTGAAAGAATTGTAATTTGCCCCGTCGGTGGTGAATAAAACCGCGTTGTTCTTCACGTACGATGACATTAAATCTCTCAGCCAAATTGTATAATCCTTATCACAAGCATGATAGTGTCCGTATTCATTTTCTACCTGGGTAATTTTTGTTGATGAATTATTTCAATATACTTATATTTACCTACCTATAGTTTTAAAACCAAACATGTAATTGGTCTAATCTCTTTCAAAATTATACGTAAGTTGTATAGGTATAGGTCATTACTCATTATAATGCTAATATTTCACCTGAACCATTATTATAGGACCTCCATTGCCGTATAAATACTTTTCCATTTTTTGTAGCAGTACATTGAACCATATTTCGACTTCGTTTTTGTAATCTGTGATTAGGTATTTTTAAGAATCTTAATTAGCGAAAATTTGAAAAAATCTATGGATATGAATTGTAAAACGTGTTCTTCTTACCTTGGTCACTAGTTCGAAGCTGAATTGAAGGATATTTATTCAACAACCACGCTGGAAATCCACCCTGCATTTGGGAAAATACAATCTATAATACTTCTCTTGAAGCACGAAAATTCTATTTGATTGGTAAAATATGTATTAAAGTACTAACGAAATCTCTTTCTGCGCAAATATATGGGCCTGGACGTAAAATTACGAGTAAATCTTCTTGGACAGCTAAATCTAAAAAATGTTCCAAATCGTTGTCGCCTTCAAATTGATAGTTATGAGGAGAAGGTTCGTGAGAGCTCCATTCGACGTAGCTGAAAACGAAGAAGAAAATTTGATAAATTTTGGTATAGAGCAAAAGGTTGAATCGTGGATAAGTTTTAATGATGATTTTTTTTTTTTTATCAAAATGCCAAATATTTAAATTTTTTCAGTTCCTATGGTTTTTTATTAAAATATTGGGTGTTTTAGTCTTTTTTTCCAATTTTCAAAGTTGCGAAGCAATTTCAATAGAATTTTTTTCCAATTATACAAAAGTCTTACAAAAAGTCATTTTTATAAAATTTCATCAAAAAGTCATTACGTCATTAGGATATTGATTGGTCAAAATTTTTCCAAGTTTCCAAGTATGTAGTATTTGACAAAATATCAAAAATTGAAAGGAAATGTCAAAATTTCGTCTCCAAAATTTCCCCGTTTGTTCAATCAAGTCGAACAAATAGGTATATCAATAGTGTACAAAATTTGATCACCAATTTTATGGATTGGTCCCCAGCACTAGGTATAACATATCCGTATTAAAATTGAGTTGAATTATTTCTCGTAATTTTCGAATCATAACACAGGTCGACATTTTTGAACTTTTGAAATCCTGTTTGAAGTTTAATGGGTGATTTTTATCTAGGGTCACGCTAGTGACCCCCCCGCCCTACAATGTCAAAAACGTAAATGAAAACGTCGGAACCGCGTGACACTTAATATTCTCTGAGTAATTCGGGCACAGTTTCCGTGATTTTTTCGAATTTTCTAATCGTTTTTTTTCCTAAATGAATTAATAAATTTGAAAAATTTCAACGGTAATATTATTTATTTTTCAAGTTCTTTCTTTTAAATGTAAAATAAAATTGATCCATAAAATATTTGCGGAGATATGGATTTTGGTTTTTGTTCAAAGTTGGTTGTTTTGGTACTTAGTTTACCAAAAGTTGGGCAAAATTGGTCGGGTCAATATTTTTGAAATTTTGGGGATGGGTATTATTCATCCATGCGGAGATACTGACGGAGCCAAATTTTGAAAATTTTGAAAATTGACCCTTCACCCCCCCATTTGGAGCCCCAAAATTTTGAAAAACGGAAAATTAACCCCAAAATCGTGTTCCTTGCGTGAAAATGCATACACTGTCGCAAATTTCAGGAAATTTGAACTTTTTTTGAGCTTTTTATAGAAGCATAAAGTTTCTAAAAAATGTGAAAACTGACCAAGTTGAAGCTCCGAATAATAAATAACTGTTATTCGTTGAGCTTCGGCAATAGCAAAAGCGATTGAAGACATGTATAAACTATACATGTCTAAAATCTCAAATCATTTAAAGCTTTCTAAAGCTTGTTATCCTTGTTGAAAATTTGTGTTAATTTCACTCATCATAAAGTTGCAACACAACATCGTAATCGTAAAAAAAGAACACAAAAAATATCAACGAATCGATTTCGTATGATCGAGATATCGATATATCTATCGATATTATCTGATTCATGATAAAAAGCTGTGTGATAATTGGTAAGCATTATTTTTTTAATATACTAGTTATTTGATTATCAATTTATCAGTTATGGATACGAATTTTATTTTACAGATTTCGAAGATATTATTTGTCTTCAATCCCTAAGAAGAAACGCTCAAAGGTTGTAAACAACGGTATTGATGCATCGTGCCAACAAAAAGAGTTAGTTATAAGCGTACAAAAAGAGGTAAATATCTAGGGATAAAGACACGTTTTTATTTCAAGGCCAAGTTTATACCAATTGATGCTTTTCAGTTACAAGAGAAAACAGAGCAACTATCTCAGTTAACAGAATCGAAACTATACTTCAAAGAAAAACTGCGCTGCGAAGCTCAACTCGTTGCTCATAAACAGAAAGTATTGAAATTACAAACGGTTATAATGATAACGAATTCTTTTAACGAATACACTTCATCGCTTCAACATCTCCGAAGAAATACACCTTATGAGAAAGAGCAGCCTCGCGCATAAAGTTAGTTTTTGTTTATTCTGTTACTAAACTAGTTTTCCTGAGTCCTTATTAAAAGATGTTTCGTAATGCAATAGAAAAGCTTTAGTTCTTGTAGCTCCAGAGAGCTCGGAGTTATTTGATTATCAATTTATCAGTTATGGATACGAATTTTAATTTACAGATTTCGAAGATATTATTTGTCTTCAATCCCTAAGAAGAAACGCTCAACGGTTGTAAACAACGGTATTGATGCATCGTGCCAATAAAATGAGTTAGTTAAAAGCGTACAAAAAGAGGTAAATATCTAGGGATAAAGACACGTTTTTATTTCAAGGCCAAGTTTATACCAATTGATGCTTTTCAGTTACCTACAAGAGAAAACAGAGCAACTATCTCAGTTAACAGATCAACTAATTCAAATGAAAAACTTCGTTCATAAGATTTTTCGAGATGACGAAACAAAGCATACTCATCCATCCGGTTGCAAAGAAAGTAAAAGTAGCGAAAATGATTTTTTTGAATCGTATAGTCATTAGGTACGGAATTCATTATACATACGATATGTTATCCGTTGGTTACTAGTTTCATTCTACAATTTATCATATTCGCAGCCATTGCTGGATCTCAAAAAATCTACCCTGTTGATAATTCTGATATATCGCGTTTTATACCGTTGATATCATCAGGTGAGTTGGTATTCATCGTGACGAGTGTTCAACTGGTATATGCAATTCATTCCTTTTTTTTTCTTCTTGTTTTTCAGAGAGAACAAAATGACCCGTAAAATAGAAGTAGTCAAATCAAGAATCGAAAGTGATAAATTACCGTTCAACGAAGTCGATATTATTATATCCGAAGGGATGCGTTATTTCCTATTTTTCGAAGGAATGCTGGATAGTTTAATTTATGCTAGAGACCGTTTATTAAAACCAGGAGATTTATTGTTATCTGGGGTGCGTTCACTTTGGAAAAAAATAAGGTATACCTTATTTAAATAAGGTGTAAACAAAGCGTTAGCCAATCAGATTTTTCGTTCCTGACAGATTTTGATCGATCATTTTTTCACCCTTCTAAAAATTTATGACTATTTTTATGACAATCAAATGGTACAAAAATTTGCTAACCAGCAATTTTTGAATTTAATGAACGATTTTGGACATCAATGCTTTGTTTATACCTTATTTAAATAATGCGGGGTCCACACGCTTCAATTTTACTGGAACCAGTATGATCAAATAGCTTGAATCAAGTAAACTTGAACATACTTGACTCGTGTGTACCAATTTGTTTCAACTGCAAATTTTTGGAATCAAGTGGTGAAGCGGGGTCCACACGCTTCAATCTTTTTCAATTTTACTAGAACCAGTGTGATCAAGTAGCTTGAATCAAATTTTTATCAGTTCAAAGGAATTGTTTGTTTATTTCAGTGTTGCCACATTGATAAGCACCGAAATCCGTACTTTTTGTGCTTTTTGGCTAAAAAAAAATCCGTACGGCTGGAAAAAAATCCGTACAAAAAAATTTGATGAGCTTTTTTTTTTTTTTTTTTTTTTAGTTTAAAATTATGATTTTAGAGGGGTTGAAGGGGTCTAATCAAAAAAATATACAAAAATATATAAAATTTGATACCATTGATACCATTACGCATTACCATACCTAATTGAAAGTTTATTTGAAATTTGAACAAACAACAAACTATAAATTAAAAAAAAAAACAAATACGACGAACGAATTACAATTTATTATCATACTATGAAAGTACAAAACGATTATCGACGATTTCAACGCTACCAATTTAACTAGCAGCTTCAGCAATATCTTCTAACATTAAAGTAAAGTTAAACTGAAATGTGATTACTTTACAGTTTAATGAATCATTTAATGTACCAAGTAAGTACACCAATTACTACACCACGTTCCACGTAGCCAGTTCAGTCACAGATCATAAGTAGAAGAAGTGAAGAACTAAGAACATCGAATTGGCTTTTAAGATTAGAATTGATTAGAATTAGAAATTAAAATTTAAAATTTTTTTTTTTTATTTTCTTTTTGTTTATTTTGGACGATTTGTACTTGATGACTATTATACACTCAAAAATGAAGAAAAAAAGCAAAAAATCGAGAAAAATCCGTACTTTTGCTCATTTTTTCCGTACTTTTGAAAATTCCGTACGAAATTCCGTACATTTCATCAAATTCAATCCGTACATTTGGAAAATCCGTACAAGTACGGATTTTTCCGTACATGTGGCAACACTGGTTTATTTCTAAATTGTTTCTATTTTTTAATACATCAACTAATTAAAATCAACTGTACCAAAACATAGCCAAATATTTCTTACAAAATCTTTATTCCTATTGGTTAAAATGCAGTCAAGTTGAATCAAGTGACAAATAAAGTTGAAAATTTTCAACTTTACTTTTCGCTGGTCACCACTTGATTCCAAAAATTTGCAGTTGAAACAAATTGGTACACACGAGTCAAGTATGTTCAAGTTTACTTGATTCAAGCTATTTGATCATACTGGTTCCAGTAAAATTGAAGCGTGTGGACCCCGCATAACCAGCGGAAAGTAAAGTTGAAAATTTTCAACTTTATTTGTCACTTGATTCAACTTGACTGCATTTTAACCAATAGGAATAAAGATTTTGTGAGAAATATTTGGCTATGTTTTGGTACAGTTGATTTTAATTGGTTGATGTATTAAAAAATAGAAACAATTTAGAAATAAACAAACAATTCCTTTGAACTGATAAAAATTTGATTCAAGCTACTTGATCACACTGGTTCTAGTAAAATTGAAAAAGATTGAAGCGTGTGGACCCCGCTTAAGGTATACCTTATTTTTTTCCAAAGTGAACGCACCCCTGATAAATGTAATTTATTTTATACATTTGTGATGCTCATGATTTAGGTATTTACTTTTATAAGATAATTAGTGGTTTTGAATTATTCGTAGAATTTACTTCGATCGATCGACTATTATCACAGTATTTTTCTAGCTTGGATATTTTGGTTCTAGTTTCGATCCAAAAATTCAGATAAATCGCTGTGTACAGTAAGTCTGTGTACTTGCGAGTACGCTGTTGTGAATTTTCCGACGAAATTATTTACCTCTTTTGTAACTACGATTTATTTTTTGTCATGGTTTCCTTTAAATAAGACGTTCAAATTTTTATGAAATAGTCGAAAGTTTAATCATGTCTTATAAATTTTCAACGCATTTTAATCTCTGTTGGGTGAATTGAAAAAAATTTATACCCGTAGATTTGTGGAATAGAAAATTTTTAATTTTTTTAGATCTCACGAAAAAACAATCCACATAAAAAAATATGAAATTAAGAATCGAAGATCGTTCTTATTGTGTTCAACGTCGAAATAAATATTGAAAAATGGTCCGTCGTTGGATCTCGTTCTCAACAGTTGTTTTAAACAATCCACATAAAAAGATATGAAATTATGAATCGAAGATCGATCTTATTGTGTTCAACGTCGAAATAAATATTGAAAAATGGTCTGTCGTTGGATCTCGTTCTCAACAGTTGTTTTCATTTTGACCAAAGTGTTGGTTGCCCATGAAAAAAGTAAGTTTGTGAATCTTTGAAGAAAAAATTCTGGTAACTTCTTTATTCGGACGTTTTGGGTGGTATGTACCTGCGTAGAAGTCCCAATCAATTTGGAGGATTATCTGCAACCTTTGGATGTCGGATTCAACCCCAAGTACGATGAATTAATCGACGATGGAAAGTTGTGCTCGCGAAATTGTACAAAATATCCTGAAGCTCGTATTTGTTACTACATATAATATGTATGTAGAAGTTTGAAAAATTTTGAGCAAAAAAGTTTTGATTTGAAAAATTTGCATTAAAAAAATTTAAGATTAAAGAATTTACGTTGAAAAAATTTTGAAATTCTGAATGTGAAGCTCTACATTGAAAAAAATCAGAAAAATATAGAAGTTTGTAAAATTTTGAGGAAAAAATTTTAGACTTGAAAAATTTGTGTTGAAAAAATTTTTGAAGCTTATAAAATGATTATACAGGAAAAAATTTGGAGTTTGAAAATTTAAAGTGCAAAATCAAGCAGACTTTGAGAAAAAAAAACGCTCACGGATCACCACCTACTGTAAATCCGTGAAACAGGGCTAAGTGTTTTTTCTCAATTCCACTTTTTTCAACACTTGATTTTTTTCTCAATGTAATTTTTTTCCAACACTCAATTTTTTCAATTTGGGAAAAAACTAGTGTTGAAAAATTTATAGAAACTACTTCCAAGTTCAGAAAAAATTTTAGTTTTGAAAAAAATTCATTTCTGAAAAATTGTAGTTGTGAAAGAAATTAGTTGAGAAAAAAATTTCAAAAATTAAATTCAAATAATTTGAACAATCGACTACGTATAAAAAGAACTGATATCCGCCAAAAAATTCTCCAAAAAAGAATTGGTTCCCCGCCCTCCGGGGGCTGAAATGTGAAGTATTTTATGGATGAGCTTGTCAACTGTGAGTTAGTTGCTGGTAAAGAATGTATTTCATTATCTACGAATAATTTGTGCTAAATTTAACTTCTGTTCAAAGTACTTTGGTAACAAAATGTTATGATTTATGACGGGGAGTTAGCATAACTTATCTCCGAATAATACAATACCTACCTGTCTAGTTTCAATTCTTGTTCATCATAAGTATTTTGGTAATAAAAAGTTCTGATATCATGGTGAAATCCGCCCTAACAAAAAAATTCTCCTACCTCTGGGAAACAAAGTGAAAATTTTTTAATGGTAAAATGTTATGATATGATGGCAAAATCCGTGAAAAAAAATGAAAAAAATTCTGGGGCGGACAGAGCTCTTACATAATCTTAACAATCTAACCTCAATCCAAGAGCTCTGTCCGCCCCAGAATTTTTTTCATTTTTTTTCACGGATTTTGCCATCATATCATAACATTTTACCATTAAAAAATTTTCACTTTGTTTCCCAGAGGTAGGAGAATTTTTTTGTTAGGGCGGATTTCACCATGATATCAGAACTTTTTATTACCAAAATACTTATGATGAACAAGAATTGAAACTAGACAGGTAGGTATTGTATTATTCGGAGATAAGTTATGCTAACTCCCCGTCATAAATCATAACATTTTGTTACCAAAGTACTTTGAACAGAAGTTAAATTTAGCACAAATTATTCGTAGATAATGAAATACATTCTTTACCAGCAACTAACTCACAGTTGACAAGCTCATCCATAAAATACTTCACATTTCAGCCCCCGGAGGGCGGGGAACCAATTCTTTTTTGGAGAATTTTTTGGCGGTAGTATCTTTCACGCTAACTACGAAAAAAGCAGTGAAAAAATTTCATCGCCCAAGGATTTTTCACAATTTGAATTTTATGTTGAACAGTTTTTATACTTTTTATGATAACTTTGACACTTGAAGTAGATTTTCTGAAAAAAGAAAAAGTCACACGAAAAAAATTAACAGAACATAAATTGTAGAGCATAAAATTTACATTCTGTACAGTTCGATCAGTTTTTCTTAGAAGGCTTGGCTTTCGAGATATTTAGTAGAAAGTTCAAAGTTCAACCTTTTTTTTTTTAAATTATAAATATCTCAAAAACTAAGCCACCTAAGAAAAAAAAATTAGACTCTACTAAAAATAAATTTTACGCTCTACAATTTATTTTCCATTCATTTTTTTCGTAGGACCCTTTTTTTTTGCTGGAAAACCGACTTTAATGGTCAAAATTTGCATAAAAAAATGTAAAATGAGTTTTCAACGAAAAATGTCAATTATAAAAAATCCTGATGCGATGGGGTAAAACTGAAATCATATTCAAACTCTGCACTAAAAAGTAAGTCAGAAACACCAATCAGAATCAATTACGTAGAAAGAAAATTGTCGGTTTGCCGCCCTTTGATATTCCCATTGTTGCAAATGGGAAATGTTAAAAATGCGGTTCATCACAAAAAATCGGGTTTCTGGCGAAAGAAAGGGTCCTACGAAAAAAATGAACTGAACATAAATTGTAGAGCGTAAAATTTTCTTTCAGTAGAGTCTAATTACTAGTTTTTTCTTAGGTATGGCTAAGTTTTTGATATATTTTCAATTCGAAAAAAAGTTGATTTTTGAACTTTTAACTAAAATATCTCGGAGGCTAAGCCTTCTAAGAAAAAACTAATCGGACTCTTCTGAAAGAAAATTTTACGCTCTACAATTTATGTTCTATTCATTTTTTTCGTAGAACCTTTTCTCTTCAGAAAATCGACCTCGAGTGTCAAAAGTTATCAAAAAAAGTAGAAAAACTGCTCAACAAAAAAATTCAAATTGTGAAAAATCCTTGGCTGGTGAATTTTTTTTGCTATTTTTCTCGCGATCAGCGCGAAAAATGCTATAAAAATCACCCTTTAAACTTCAAACCGCATTTTCCATGTCGACCTGTGTAATTTTTATGGGTAATAAAATGCTCACGTTGAAACAACATTTAATCCCGCAGCTCTGAATTTTCTCAACCGATCTCTCCAGTAGACCTTCGGGACTCGGAAATAATGCAGTGATCCGGCCACGTATTGAAATGGTCGTCCATCTTTTAAGAATACGTCATTTTCGTAATCAATTTGAAAGGTACGTTTTGAAAAGGGAGGAGATACATTAGAAGTAATCATATTTGAACTGGCGGTGGCGGAGGCAGTTACAGTTGCAGTACAGTATATATTTTCCTGAAAGAAAGAATTTTTAATAATTCTGTTATCGAATGAAACACGTGCACGAAAATTTCAAAACATTCTAAATATTGAAACACGAATGAACTGTGAATTGTTCGAATTCACATCACATGATCACAATCATTGAGAAAGGAAGTAGGGAGTAATGCAGTTCTAAGAATTCTAAAAATGGCATACTTTGTTGCCAGAGTTTAATACTTCTGAATTTCGTTATTTTTAACTGCATACATGTATTGCACCATTTCTGCATTAATGAAAAACCTAAAGGAAATAATATACTTTGTTAGGTAATTTAAGTTTTCTAAGTAAAAACAAACTCACTTGTACAGGAAGGAGTAGAAAAAATAAAGATAACAGAGAACTATACATCGTAACGAATCAACAAGTTGCCTCCGCGACTTTCACTGTGAAGCTTTCAACGCGTATGAACGTATGAATCATACGTATTCAAAAAACGAAGTGACATATTTCTTTTCTCGAGTGGTTGGTCTTATCGTCTACTTAATCTGGTGATTCATGCGAATTTTTTATCAATAATTCGTGTTTAAAAATATCAAGTACGTAGCACTTGAAATGGGTATAATTACTTCTTATCAGTAACTGCAGCATTTAATGAGTACCTATAGGTGATTGTTTTTGCCAACATTGTAAAAAAAATCCAAGTTTTATTGTTGACCACCTATTAGTTTGAAATACGAGGTGTGTCTGCATATAGTACCTAATGAGATTTGAAAATATTTTACCGACTTTGTAAGCGCCCTCGTCATTTCATTTTTTGAAACTAACAAAACGTGATTTGGGTACCTAAAACCTTTGGCCATAACCCCCAAGGATCAAATTTTCTCAACTTGTCATCATATTGAGCCTCAGGACAAAACCAAAAGTGGTCATAATTTGATGTAGAGAAAATTTGAGCCAAATTTCGTCCCCTTTCTCTAATTTTCTATGAAAAAATCGAACACAGTTTCTGAAATATTGGTTAAAATTGAAAAATCAAATACGGTTACTTTTTTCAAGCTCGGTTACTTTTGGTTACTTTTTTGGCTAAAAAGTTACTTTAATTACTTTTTCAGCTCCAAAGTTACTTTTTTCGCTCAACTCGCAAAAAAAATGGCAAAACGAAATCATAAAATTTACATGCAAAATGTCTTTTTTGGACATACAAAATTAAATTTTTCAAATCTTCGCCCTCGCTTCGCTCGGGCATGAACAAAATCACAGTTTCATGAATTATTTGAGGCAATTATACGAAAAAAATGGTTTCCAATACCTGTTTTAGGCATTGAAAATCCAATTTTTTCGAAGTTTCGCCCTCGCTTCGCTCGGGCATGAACAAAATCACGATTAAATAAATTATACTTACATGGCAATTTTGTACTCTCCAAAGACAGATTTTGACGCCTACTGCTTAGATTTCTTATTATTTTGGAGTTTTGAGGCCAAAATAATTGGCATGGAAGTAAACTTAGAACTTTCCAAAAATTTATGAAAGTTCCATGAAAGTTCTGACTCACCCCATGAGAAATTCCTGGCTACGCCACTGATAAAACTCATTCTTAGATGAAATTTTTTTCTCTCTCTTCGGTAGTAAAATTACAGAGAAAAAAACAAATTTGAAAAAAAATGGGGAGGAGGGGGTATTAATAATTTTTTAAAGGCGAAAAATTTAAAAATTGTCTACTTTTTCACGAAAAATTGGTTACTTTTTCACAAAAAATTGGTTACTTTTTTCAGAAAAAAAGTTACTAAAGTTACTATTTTTTTTCGAAATTTCGGTCCGATGCCTGTCTTCATCAAAATATGACCACTTTTGGTTTTGGCCTGAGGCTCAATATGATGAAAAGTTGGAAAAATTCTATCCTTGGGGGTTATGGCCAAAGGTTTCAGGTACCAAAATCACGTTTTGTTAGTTTCAAAAAATCAAATGGCGAGGGCGCAAGGGCGAAAAGGGCTATGGATGTCGGTATTTGGTCCAGGTACCTTGTGAATGAGAGGTAAGGTGGGGGTAGGCACACAGGAGGAGGAGAGATGAAAATTATTAATACCACCAATTTACATAATATTAATATTTTCATGCCCACAACATGCACTTCAGTAATGATTTTATACCTATTATCATACGTTTTCAATAATACTCATACATTTCCCAAACCCCCTTTCCTTCAAGGGTCTCTATCTCCTTCGCTAATGGTCGTACAAAAAAATTGTTCATACAAAAAATATTGTAAATTGGGTGTAGAACAAAAAAGTGCTGAACCATTTTTACCCTAAAATCAAACTCTGGGGAGATAATGTGAAAACCCTCGTTTTTGGGGGTTTAACTCCCGTAAAAAATTTAGCCCGAGGTCTGTGGGGTGGTAACTCTTTGGGGTTACTCAAGGGACCGCTCTCGACAATTTTCCGCAATAAAAGCTTTGCTAGGCAAAAATGTTTTTTTTTTCAAAATGATGCTAATTCGCCTCCATTAGTATTCGTATGTTTTTATTTTATTTTTATTTATTTTTTGTTGTTCATTTTTTTGATACGTGAAAATGTGGACGTTATTCATGAATCGCATTACATTCAAAATTTGATCAAATGACATTTTTTGATCAACAAGTCAAAATTCGACGTTACGTTTTCATATCTTGACATTTTATGTCTGAAAAGTCTTAAATTATTGTCATTTTGCGATCGTAATTCCACAATAATTAACCTTAAGTACGTTTTTCATCAAAAGTTGACGTTTTATTATCAAAACTGACGCTTTAAAAAAAAAAAAAAATAGTGTGAAGAATTAATTTTTTGGTAAATAAATTGAAAATTAGTGTATTAATATAAAAATAGAAAATTATGATACTTCGATGACTGTCAAAAAGGTCAAGGCACGACATTTCAAAATCAAAATTTATTTTTAATAATTTATTCTATTTTTTTCTAATAAAAGTGTGAGGACTGAATATTTGTGTGTAGGTATCAGAATAAGTAATTTTTCAGTTTGACATGATCAGGGATGAAAAACTAGCTAAAAGTTTTTAGCGAAATGCTGAAAGTCGACCAAATTGAGGCGACAAGCCGAAAGCCGAAAGTTCAGAAATTTTTAAAATAGCTAGCTAAAAGCTACACAAAACCTTTAGCTTTCTACTTGAAAAATTTAAACTGACATCGAAAATTTTTTTTCTCGATTCTCAGAATATTTTCAACTCTTAATATCTTTTTCTCCAGATATTTTCCAATATTTTCTCAGGTTTAAAATTTTTCAACTCTAGACATTTTTTCTCAATATTAAATCTGTTCTCAAGCATTTTTTAGGGCTTGAAAGTTTTTCTCAAAATTCGAATTTTTCCACCTCAAAATTTTTAGAATATTTTTTTTAAAATTTTAGGCTGAAAAAAATTCTAAGAAACTTGAAGTGAAAAAAAATTCGAGATAATGTCAAGTTATAAAAAATTTTAAAATCAAAGAATGGAATTTCGCAGTTGATAGTCGAGATGAATATCAGTAAATGAAAAAATTTTGTTGCAGAAAAATGTTAGCAAATTAAAATTAAAGAAATTAAAAAAATTGAAAGAGAAAATAGTACAGCTACAGACACACGATGATTTTTATCATTGTGCTGTCAAACTGTTGTAAATCAGAATTTTAAGGTAAAAGTCAAAAGTTTTAACCCGGAAGTTTTAGCTAAAAGCTCAAAGCTGAAAGCTAAATCAAAAATTTTTATTTTTGAAGTTTTCAGCCGAAAGCCAAAAGCAGACGTTTTATTTAACGGCTTTTCATCCCTGGATATGATCACAAAAGTTGAAAATAATTTGAAATTTTGTGATTAAAATGTGAGAAGTTGACATTTCTCTAATGATAACCCAAGAAGGAAACTTCACAACGAAAAAAAATTCAGGTTGATAGTTTTGAAAAAAAAATACAATAATACGAATTTTGTAGGTACAATTTTCCTACCTCAGAAGTGTCAAATAAAATGTAAAAAAAAATGAAATTCAGTAAAATATCAATTATCTTGTGCCTAGCCGCAGCCTTAAATACTCATTTCACGACACATTCCGATGATTCCGACACACCTGGATAGCACCCAAAGTCACAACCTGAAGTTGTGTACCGAAGCGCTCGTCAATCTGTATGTGTTTAATTTTAATTAGATTTAATCTTTGAAGAAAAAAACCTGTAATTTATATCTAATATTTTTTCTGTACATTGCTAATTCCATACATTAATTTTTTTCGCGTAAAAAATAAATTCAAAGTCCGTTTACAAGTATCCACAATGGCTCTATTTTGTTTTTCTTTTTTTCAAACGAAGCTCGACGATCTGCGGATACCGACTGATAACCGGCACGATTCGTTAATGATATCATACCATACGCTAAGGAAATCACGGGATTGGTATTTAAAGCACCTTTGGCTTCCAGTCTATCAAATACAGCTTCCAAGATTATCATTTCCGATTCCAAATGATTTATTTTATTCGCTCTGTTTATTATTCTCTGAACGTCCAACGTATTGAGAACTTTATTAAGTGTTTCTTTATAAATATTGGCGATTAAAGATTGAGGAAAATCACTCATTAAGGTGGTACTGAGAGAATTGATGTTCGACCATGAATTATCATTCAGAAAACTATTAGTCAAAGTTTCAATGGCAGCTGTTTGAATCGCGTCGACCAAATTGTTGAAAAGCGATTGAGCTGCAGCGGCATTTGCAGCACGATCGAGTATTTCTTTTTTGACAGCTTGACCTAGTCGTATTAGTTTCAAGACATCTCGATGCCCATTTGCCTTCATCTGGTTGAACAAAGCGTCATAAATTAGGAATTTTCGTCCGGTATCTGTAATGAATCCACCGTAGCTTCGTAGCAAATCAATATTATCAGCGTTGTGATTGTATACTAATTCTACGATTTCTTCATAATTAGCATTATCGACTAATTTTAGTTGGCTTTCCGCCAAAGAAAATTGTCCAGATTGTATATTTTGTACTATACCGTGGAATAATACAGTGTTCAGTTTTTGAGTGATACTGGTTATGGTTTTATTGTTGACGTTGTCTTTCTCCGTCAGCTCTTGTTGCAAAATGTCCTGATTTTTCTGTAATTCGTTGATGATGGTTTCTAAGGAAGTGATTCTCAATTTAACTTCCACACTTAGCGACGAACTTGAGTTTAGACGTGCAACTTCTTCTTGCAGTTTGCTGATTTGGTTTGTAATCATCGCGAGTGTGCTTGAATTGGTGCTCTGGGTTGGTGGGATCAGAGAACCTCGTTTGTAACGATACTTAAATTCTTGGCTGTTTTGCAATTTTCTGCTGGAAAATTGGTCTGCGTTATTAGCAGTGGCGATTTGAACGAGTAATACGAAGAATATTACTGTGGCTGTATTGCCAAAAATGGACCATTCGATTCGCGATATCAGCTTCATGGTTGACTCTACTTCGTTAGAGATATAGAAACCTGAAGAAAAACAAATGATTGAGAATTTTTTATGCACATTGATAAACCTAAAAGTACGAGAGGATAATTTTTGAATATTGTTTTCCATTATTATTCAAATAGGTTGTTTTTAGATTTTTGTTAAACAGCAAAAATCGATTGATTTATGTATCTATTTTAAATTTTTAAAAATTGTTGTCTAATGAAGAACGTGGAATTCTAAAAACGACATTTCGAGGGCCTTTGAATTGAAAATGTCACGAATGGCATCCAATGATCGAAAGTGTGAATTCAAGTAACCAGAATACCTGTAGGTAAACCTACATATTGATTTAAATTGGAATTTTGTTATGAAAATAATGTTCTTTTCTATCTTTTGTGTCCGTGAAACCTTCAAATACCTTGAAATGATACTTTATCTGTCTCTGTAATTTGCACCAATCAAAAATACAAAATATTCTTAGAATGATGATTTTAGATAAAATCATCCATATTTTACCCACGCTCAACTGAAGTCATGTTTAAAATAAAAATAAAAGAAGTTTAAAAATTTGGTGATGGGATTAGGATTAGACAACAATTTTCAAACACTTACTTAATCACGCGAAATAAATCTTTTCCCTCACAATGTCACCTGTGCATCAAACTTTTTCAATATTATTCAAACCAAAAACAGTTTTAAATGAAAAAAGTACATTATCTGAGCCGATGTAATGCGTCGATATGTTCGTAAAATACTACTTCATTCCAACGATTAATACGGCGAACTATGGTCGGAAAAAAATTATCATTTTTATTACGTACCTACTTCACGAATTATCTGGTTCATTGTATAACCAAATATTCGTTTTCTGATGAAAAATTATTATTAAACTGTTCGTTCACGGCTAATTAGCAAGTTGATTAGGGAAATAGGTACGTATCTACGTTGAATTTTATTTCGTTGCGAAAGTAAGCCCAATACTTGCAGGATTTATAACGATGACGTAAAAATGGCGGTCGGCTGTGCAAAAAATATTTTTGCTTGAGGTGAAAAGAATTTTTGAAATTTTCACCACTGATGAAAATTGATATTGTCTCCAACATGTCCAAAATTCAGCTTCATAACAATGAGAAAAATGGAGAATGAAAAATGAATAGAAAGTGTTGCAAAAAATTATAAATTTTATTCAAAAAAAATAAATTTTATTCAAAAAAAAAAAATTTTATCCAAAAAAATAAATTTTATCCAAAAATAATAAATTTTATCAAAAAAAATAAAGTTTATCCAAAAAAAATAATAACGGGGCACCATTCGCAAAATTAGCAATTTTTATCAAAAAAAAAAATAAAATTTATCCCGAAATTTGGTAAAGTTTATTGCATAGAAAATAAAGTTTGTCAATTTTTCGATAAATATTATTATTTTTTGAATAAATTTTACTATAGTACGTACAACGAAAGAATTTACATTTCCCCTACTCGACTCGTAACGCGGAAACCAACGACGCGCGTTGATTTCAAATTTTGTCCAATGACAACTCAACGTTCTTAAATTTTGTGGTGGGAGAATGTAGGGGAAAACTACATTCTTTCGTTGTACCAACTATAGTTTTGTGAATGGTGCCTTTTTATTATTACGTTTAATAAAATTTATTTTTTATTTTTTTGAGTGAATGCATCCTTCCTCATTCTGAGGACCCAAAACGTAGATTTTTTTGTTTAGTGGCTTTAAATTGAGCTATGAGGGTATAACGTTTTCTGCGTGGAGTCGATTGGTTTCACTGGTATATTGTCTTGTAAAGGTTTCAGCCTTTGAGACTCTATTAGCTTCCTTCCTGGGTAAAAAATCAAAAAAATCGAAAGGCTTTGGCAGGATAAGATAGGTGAATCGGCCTAAGACGCAACTTTTGATTAGTTTTTTCAAAAATCGATTTACAATAATAAAATATGATTTTTAGCCTCAAAATATCATCCTCATCTCTCTCTGGGTAACCTTGAAAATGCAGTGTTTACTTTTTTCACGTCATCTTAGGCGATTTTTAATTAAATGAAATTAAGTTTGGCGAGTAATAGGGGATATTGATGTAAACATCCACAAATTTTTTCAGATTTTTTCAGATTTTTTCACCTCAAAAAAATGATTTTTAACGGGTCTTTAAACCTTCGAAGGAAGGCCCATAAAAATTGCGAATATGGATGTAAATTTTTTTAATATTCATAAGTATTCTTGAACGTATTCTGTCTGAACCGGCTTGATTTTTTCAGATTTTCTAGCGATCCAGGTTGGTAGGAGACGGGGTAAAATTTTACATTGCCTTTTTGAGATCAGAATATAACTCCTTTGCCTCTAATTTGTCGAACAAGACACAACAATTTTCCATTTGCTGTTAGATGTTGTACGCTCAGGAGTGAATGTCAATACATAACGTATTGCACATAGACGCACCCAGGGGGCTCAGGGCGGTCGAGCCCCCCAAGCTCGGACAGGAGAATTTTTTTCACAAAAATTTAAAAAACGTAAATTTTTTGCCCTTGAAAGATGATTTTTCAAAAAAATTTCGCCCTCGCGAAAAATTGATGATTTTTCACTGATCTTTCAGTCAAAAGTCACTGATTTCTCAATCAATTCCCAGTTTTACAGAAAAAATTGATAACTTTGACTGAAAGATCAGTGAAAATGACTGAAATTCCGTAATTTTTTAATTTTACTTGGCTCAAATCCGTTCATGAATTATCAACCTACTGAAAATACCCTGACTACGCCAGCGCCACTGAAATAACAAATTATCTAATTTTTTAATTGAAAGGGCCTGGTAGGATAAGGGGGTCGAATCTGCCCTGGAAAGCTTTTCGGACGATTCCAATGCCAAAAGGTAGACCCTATCGAGGAAAAATTTTGACAAAATTTTTGGACCCCCACCCCGCCCACTTTCCGAGATATAGGCAAAAACGTGTTTTTCAGGTTTTATTTTTTTTCTAGCGTTGTTTTCAAGATAAAAAACTGAAATTTTTTCTGTGAATTCTTACTAATAAGGGGTACGCACAGGATTTTTTTCGATTTTTTTCAGTCACTACTCTTTGAGTTACGCGCTTTTGAAATTTTCAAATCGCTATATCTCAAAAATGCGACCAGAGTCAATCACGAAATTTTTTTAAAAGATGTATTTTTGTAGTAGGAATATACCATAAAAATTTCAGAATTTTTCAAGTGGTGGAACGTGGTCAAAAAAATTAAAAACCGCATTGATATTGTGTAATACGCGTGAAACATCTCGGGAGCGTGAGACACTACTCCACGGTGGCGCGTGGAAAAACCAACATACGTTTCACGCTCAAAACTACACGTATGTAGGTACATAATACAATATTATTAATAAGGTCATTTCAGGTATTGACCACCAGAAAAATAGTAGAAAGGGAAAGTTTTTTCTATAAGCCCAGTAGGGTATGTATTTTAATATGTCGGAATTTCCCTAAAATCAGTGAGTGTTTTGTACCCTCTTTTGGGAGGATAGGGGTTCAAATTCTGGGTTTTTGGCTATAACTTACAAAATTGTGCATTTACAAAGAAAAGAGTTGAAACAAGAATTGTAGAGCATTAGGAAAATGAACAGTGTTGTTATTTACAATTCTTCCTTAGGATGTCAAGGTGGGGACCTTTTTTAATAATTTATCCCTGCCCCGGTCTTTTCAACCAGATCACTAGATCCGTTTCCTCATAATTCTTACAAGCACCAGTGTGAAATTCGGAAAAAAATAGTACCCAACTCAAATGACCCTTTTCGAGTCAAATGGTAACCAAAAAATTCATTTTTTTTTAAATTTTGAATTCATTGACGCCGGAAGTTTTTTTTTGGGAGGGTACAAAATGAGTACCAATACTCAGAATACCAGAAGGATTTTCGGGGGAGGGGGCAAAAAGAATCATTTTTTCACTATATTGTGTTAAATAATTTATATAATTGTGATTTTATTTATGCTCCAGCGAAGCTTTGAAAAAATTGAGTTTTCAATGCCCCAAAAAACATTTTTTCCACGTTTTAATGCTTTAAAATGTCTATCTGATGTGATTGGGAGAAGGGGGGTATAATGTACCCCTTGTCGCCCACTTTTCGACGCCACTGATTGAATGTTTGACTACCTTAAGAAATTAATTTTTTTGTTCTGTTCAGATTTTTTTAGTCTAAAATTCTACATTTATGTATTTTTTACAATTCATTAAATATCTACCTCCTTTCTCTCCTACAAAGAAATCAAAACTATTCCTTCGATATGGATTAATTCTAAGAGAGCTCATTCACATTTGGAATTTCGAACCCCCGCATCTAATTGGAGTGCTGGGGGTCAAAAAAATTATTATAAAAATCGAGTTCAGTACCCACAAAAACCCTAGAAACCCACTTGTTCAACACTCGGTTTCCTACGAGTAGATTCAATATCCGGCTTATGCATACATGCATTATCCACTATTAAATTATTGACATTTTTTTGAATAGGTACCGCTTGTTATTCTATTTGCAATAGCTCGCCTCCAAATCCAAGACCATGTAAAATAGAAGTTGGAAAAGGAAAATGCTAATCTTTTAATGCTCTACAACGACATTAGTCTGGGCAAATGTTTTCTAATTGTTTAGCTAAACTGTTTTGCGAAAAAATGAGTCTTTTTCTACAGAGAGTCCACCCTTTTCCCACTTTGAGATGAATGGTCGGTTGTAGATTTGCCTTGTTTTGCATGGGCTGCATTCAATTTGGGATTAGGTGTATGTATATGTTACCGGCCAAACCCGAATTCCGGAAGAACCCGAATTTCCTAGGCTAAACTAGAACGTCCTGAGGCTCGTAGGACGTTCTGGTTTTGCCTAGTTCAAACTAGTATTTCCAAAAAGCATTTGGACAAACTAGTTTGGACTAGGCAAAACTAGAACGTCCTATAGGCCTCAGGACGTTCTAGTTTTTCCGATAGTACCTCAGGAAGAACTGGTATATCCTGAGACAGTTAGGTCAAACTAGTTTCTTCGAATGGTATTTGGACAAACCAGTATATCCGACATGTTTCTTAGGAGAAACTAGTACATAAGATAAACTTTAGGCTGTACCAGTATGACCTGTATTAAAAATGAAGTGCTACGAAGGAATTATGTCATGAACTCAGTGGCGTCGGAAGGCGGAGTACAAGGGGTGCACTGGGCGGGGGTGCAAAATATCGTTTCACCCCCCCCCCCAATTGCATCAGATCGGGATTTCCGAAGCATTAAAACATAAAAAAAGGTCTTTGTTGGACATTAAACACTCAATTTTTTCAAAGCATCGCCCTCGCTTCGCTCGGGCATGGACGAAATCGCAATTATACAAATTGTTTGAGTCATTAGTGCGAAAAAAGCTTCCTTTTTGCCCCCTCCCTCGAAAATCCCCCTCCAAGTTTTTGCACTCACTTTGCACCCTCTCCCCAAAAAAAGCTTCCGACGCCACTGCATAAACTGATAACATTATTAAGTATTTATTCTTTAAAAAAATTCTCTTATGAAAAAACTTACCAACAAGTAAAAAATCAGCGATATATTTTTTTCTTTTTATTATTCATTTCATTTTTAAAAAGAGCTGACTTGTTATTATCAATTCAATTAATTTATTCATATAGTTTTGCAGATGCTAAATTTTTTCAGGCTGATCTAGTTTCTCCTGCAGCATTCCAACTCGGTCAAACCAGTATATCCTATTCCACATCGGACATACTAGTTTTTCCTAACAATTTTTGTTGGTCAAACTAGTTTGGACTAATTGTCGTCGGCCAAACTAGTTTTTCCTGTGTTGTCTGTCGGAAAAACTGGAATGTCCTGAGGCCTGTAGGACGTTCTAGTTTTGCCTAGTCCAAACTAGTTTGTCCAAATGCTTTTTGGAAATACTAGTTTGAACTAGGCAAAACCAGAACGTCCTACGAGCCTCAGGACGTTCTAGTTTGGCCTAGGAAATTCGGGTTCTTCCGAAATTCGGGTTTGGCCGGTAACATATACATATACCGATCGACGTCATAATTAGGTGTAAACAAACAAATTGGCGAGCAAATTCGTTCAAATTTGAAAAAATGCTGGTTATAAAATTTATTATTATGATCTATGATTGGACAAATCTGATATTTGTCCCATCATAATAATAAATTTTATAACCAGCATTTTTTCAAATTTGAACGAATTTGTTTGTTTACACCTAATTATGACGTAGATCGGTTTATGTATACATACACCTAATCCCAAATTGAATGCACCCCTAGTAACAGAATATACCTACTACACAAAAGAACCACTCCTAAAAGTCGATTAACTCAGTTTTTGGTAATTATTTGCATTAATGGAAAATTTTCAATGTTAATTTTTTTCTGAAGTCCCCAGCCACCCCCTACCCCAAAACTCCACGATGTCCTAAAAAAGATTTGTAAATAACAACATTGTTCATTTTTCTAATGCTCTACAATTCTTGTTTCAACTCTTTTCTTTGTAAATACAAAATTTTGTAAGTTATAGCCAAAAACCCAAAATTTGAACCCCTATCCTCCCAAAAGAGGGTACAAAACACTCACTGATTTTAAGGAAATTCCGACATATTAAAATACATACCCTACTGGGCTTATAGAAAAAACTTTCCCTTTCTACTATTTTTCTGGTGGTCAATACCTGAAATGACCTTATTAATAATATTGTATTATGTACCTACATACATGTAGTTTTGAGCGCGAAACGTATGTTGGTTTTTCCACGCGCCACCGTGGAGTAGTGTCTCGCGCTCCCGAGATGTTTCACGCGTATTACACAATATCAATGCGGTTTTTAATTTTTTTGACCACGTTCCACCACTTGAAAAATTCTGAAATTTTTATGGTATATTCCTACTACAAAAATACATCTTTTAAAAAAATTTCGTGATTGACTCTGGTCGCATTTTTGAGATATAGCGATTTGAAAATTTCAAAAGCGCGTAACTCAAAGAGTAGTGACTGAAAAAAATCGAAAAAAATCCTGTGCGTACCCCTTATTAGTAAGAATTCACAGAAAAAATTTCAGTTTTTTATCTTGAAAACAACGCTAGAAAAAAAATAAAACCTGAAAAACACGTTTTTGCCTATATCTCGGTAAGTGGGCGGGGTAGGGGTCCAAAAATTTTGTCAAAATTTTTCCTCGATAGGGTCTACCTTTTGGCATTGGAATCGTCCGAAAAGCTTTCCAGGGCAGATTCGACCCCCTTATCCTACCAGGCCCTTTCACCCCCCCCCCCCATATTTTTTCTCGAATTATGAGCCCCTCCCTTAAATAATTTCTGGATGCGCTTATGATCTCGCATCATATTGTTTTCTATGGACATTAGCGAACCGAACAGATATTCGTTGAACGCAGAATTTTTCATTCGTATTTCCTGTCCATCGACTTCGATTTTTCAGACAGTTCTTGATTCGAGAGATTCTATTTGAATTTTGGATAGTTTTTTTGAAAACTTTTAGGAATCCAAGTGTAAACGCTGCATTCAGAACATTTTTGGTCATCGTCTCCGTATAGAGGCATATAATAGGTACTCGAGGTATTCCAAATTTTTGTACATGTTGGACGAAAATACAAGATTTCTCACCAACTGAGGTACCTACTACCTAGTTCGTTCTTCAAAGCCTCATATCTGAATCGTAGATCCTGTGGCACGTTTGTGTAGGTAAATATCGTGACTAAAGATTTCATGCCATGAGCTAGCAATATGGAAGGATTAGCATTTAATGTTCCTTTATTTTCAATTTTTTCGAATAGGTATGTCACGGTGGAATAACGTTGACATTACCGAGCTTTCATTGTTCACTTAATTCACTTTACTTATACAGGGTGTCGCGTGAGTCGAGGTGAAGGATGATACTTCATTTTCGGATAATTATAACCGGATATGGTCAGATGAACATGTTGGCTATCTTGATAATGGAAGGGGCAAATACTGTTCCAAAAAAATCACAAATTTTTTTAAACCATGGAAATGGATAGTACTTTGAAAACTGAACAAATTTTTATCTCTTTACTTTTTGTCTAACTTTAAAATTGAAGGGGCTACAAAAAATCAGAGTTGCGGAAACGGAACGGAAACGTTTCCAAAAAACGGTCGAAAACGCCAAATTTAAAGAAATGGAAACGTTTCCAAGAAACGGAACCATAATTTCAGGAGAAACGGAAACAAGAAACGGAAACGAAAGAACGCGTTTCTATGTTTTTCTTTTTCATCAATTTTTTTCTGTTTTTTCTGTTTTTTTGGCTTCTATCATCATAATGCTTAATTTTCTGTAAGGTTATATTTTCAAAGTTAGATTTAACAATTGACTTGTAATTTTTGTAGTGATTAGAACATATGTAGGAAAAAAACTGATTGAGTTTTGAAGTCGATCCGTGCACTGAAAGTTGAGCTTTTGAAGTTTGAAAATCATGTCGAGTAACCCATAAGCGCACCCAGAAATTGTGTAAGGGAGGGGCTTACATTCCGAGAAAAAATGGTGGGGTGTCAAAATTCAATAAAAAAATAGAGTAACTAGCTATTTCAGTGGAGCTGGAGTAGTTGGGGTATTTTCAGTAGGCAAATAATACATACCTACAGATTTGAGCGAATATAAATTGAAAAATGACGAAATTTTATAATTTTTTTAAGTTAAAATTACTTAGGTACTGATTTTTTCTGATAAGTGGGACATTTACTGAGAAAATGGTAATTTTTCATCGAAAAATCAGTGAGAAGTCAATAATTTTAAATGAAAATAATTTTACTTAAAAAAGAGAGTATTTCTGCAAATTCAATTGATTCAAATTTAGAGAGTGGTATGTTTGTTCAAAAAAAAAGTTGCGAGGGCGAAATTTTTTTTAAAAATTATAATTTTCTTTGACATTTTTATGATTAAAAAATCTTTGCCGAGCTTAAGAGGGGACTCGAGTCCCCCCTCCCCCCTTCCCTCCTTGGGTGCGCTTATGAAGTAACCTGAATAGATCAGTTTGAAATTTTTACAGTAGATGTAGATCATGTCAGAGAAGAGCTGATTAGTTTTTGGTACAATTCTGATCTGTGCATAGGAAGCTGAGCTTTGGAGCTTTAAAGCTGATTTTTGGACATTTCTTTCTGACCCGATAACTAATGTTGGAGTTGACCGATTGACTTGAGATTTTTATGGTGATTAAAACAAGTACCTACCATACAGGAGAAGAGCTTATTGAATTTTATAAAGTCGATTTGTGCTTTTCAAGTTCAAAAATTAATAAAAGGAAGCCCGTTTTGTGACACAGTGTGTCTAGTTCATTTTTAAAAATTTTTACTACGTTTTATTCGAATAATTGTCAAGTTTTTTCAAAATTCAAATCACCCTGTTACGATCTTATGAAAAAAATTGATGGAAACGCATGGAAACACGTTTCTGGAACCGGTAACGGAAACGGGAACGTTGCCAAGAAACGGTAACATTGCACCAAGAAACGGAACCGGGAACAGAAACGGAAACAGAAACGGAAACATTTTTTTCGCGTTTCCGCAACTCTGCAAAAAATTGTTTATAAAAAATTCTAGAAAAATAAATCAATCAAGGGAATGGATAGTACGATGAATAATTAACAAATTTTTTCCGAAGTCTTTTTGTCTAACATCGAAAATGAAGGGGCTACAGGTCATTCAAAATAGGTGGGCTTCAATTCTCAGTTTTCAATGACCCCTTCATTTTCGATGTTAGCAGGCATCATAGCGTGGTTACTTTTTAGTAACTTGGTTACTTTTTTCGAGACAAGTTACTTTTGGTTACTATTTCCACTTCAAAAGTTACTTTGGTTACTTTTTACCTCTAAAAGTTACTTTTTTCCAAAATTTCTCAAAAAATTTACCCTTTTTTCACAATTTTTCTCTAAAAATTTATTTTTTCAAGCGTAAAGTGTCTGATTAGTTTCGGTTTAGTCGAGTTTTGGAGACTTTTTTGTTTCAAAAAAATTTCGCCCTCGCTCCGTTCGGGCAGTACATTGATACCTCTGTTTCTTGAATACACTATCATTCCCTAAATTTGAATCAGTCAAAATTGGTGTATTTTCATTCTCTTGGTTAAGTATAGTGAAATAATTTTCATCAAAAACTAGAGATTTTCACCCATATTTCAGTCAAAACTCCAATCAATTTCCAATTTGTCAAATAAAAATCAGTAATTTTGATTAATATTTCAATGAAAAATCACTGATTTTCATATAAATTTACAGGGTAGGTAGGCTAGATACTCACTTTTTTTACTGAATTTTGACACACCCTCATTTTTTTCAAATTCTTCCCCGCCCTTGCATAATGTCTGATTAAGTCCCGGAGTCGAGCAGATTCAATCCAAGCTCAATAAAAAAATGAAATTTTACCTCAAAAGTGTTCAGAGAAGTGCATTTCATTACTCTTCAAAAATAATTTTTCTCATTTCTTACATTAGAATAATATAACTTTCTAAATCTACATCAATCAAGTTTTATAAAAACTCTGCCTTTTTGAACCAATAAAATAATTTTCATTGATATTGCAGTCAAAAGTAATTTTTTTTTTTTTTATTAAATTTTTATTATACTGGGCGTATGTAATTGCCAAGATTTTTACGCCCAGTGTGGAGAGAGGTTGGAAAGAGGGGGTTGGAAAGAGGGGGTTAATTGATTTCTTCATCTATTTTCAATTAACCAGAAAAAAATCAGTAATTTTGACTAAACGATCAATGCGAATCACTGATTTTCATTTATATTCATCTCACTGATTCAGATTTAGAGAATTCTTGCAATTTTTCAGTTTTTCTTCGCTTTTATCTGTATTACATTTTTTCATCTGTCCACTGGATTTAACCTGACTTTACGAGCACTACTGTAAAAATAGATTTTGAAATTTGTTACGAATTTTTACCCTCCCCACCCCATTTTTCTCCAATTCTCAGCCCCTCCCTTACATAATTTCTTTGAACGCTTATAAGTTATAATAATTGCATTAAGTACATACATGTTTTTTTTTTGTTTTTTTTTACAAATTTTACCATTAAAAATTGAGTTTTTGGTTACTTTTTGGTAATACATTGGTTACTTTTTTTCCCAAATTGGGTTACTAAAGTTACTTTTTTCCCACCAAATTTCACTATGATGCCTGTGTTAGGCAGAAAGCCTTCAGAACAAAATTCGTTAATTTTTCAACGTAAGTGCTATCCATTCTCTTGGTTGATTTTTTATAAACAATTTTTTTGTAGCCCCTTCAATTTTAAAGTTAGGTAAAAAGAAATACAATTTGTTCAGTTTCCAAAGTACTCTCCATTCCCACGAATAAAATGAAATTTTCCGTGATTTTTTTTTGGAAACAGCATTTGCCCCTTCAATTATCAAGATAGGCAACATGTTTGTCTCAAGATTTTTTTTATTGGTTTATTTGCAGCAACATTGAGTACCTATTTCAATTCTTTTAAAATTATTTTTTATCACGATCAATTGAATAGAAAATAAGTTGTGTGGATGATTTTTATTTTGAACAGATACATACATAATGTTTATTGGATAGCCTATTCATCACAATTAGCATAGTATTAGAAAAATAGGTTAACACTTCAGTAGGTGCCGATCATTTGGCCGATCTTGGAGATATCATTTCCTAAATTTATAGCTATCTAACTATCGATTGATAATTATCCCTATTTAAAATACTCATTTGGACGGATGTGGAAGGTTGCGTGATCGCTGATGTGGCCAAACAAGAAGCCTTCAAGGGAAGGGCAATAAATTGGCAAAGAAATTTGATTTTTGATCAGAAAAAAAAACGTGCAAATTTTTTTCTCCAAAATACATTAAAAGCTCAAAATTCTATTACTTTTCCAATTTTAGAATTTTCTTGGTGCAACACGGAAAAAAAGGAATCGTATTTTTTGCCACTTAAATAGTAAATTTTACCACAAATGTGGTAATTTTTAGCACAATTGTGGTACTTTTTGACATATTTCATGGTAATTATCTGATATTGCAATTAAAAAATGTATTTTTTACCATTTTTCATAGTATAAATTACTACTCAGTAGAATATACCATTTTCAGCAGTTAAAAATGCTATGAATGTGGTAAATTCTACTGAGAATGAAGTACATATTACCACTCGGATGGTAAATTTTACTATGAATGTGGTAAATATTACTACAGAAATTTATAATTCTTCAACACATCTTCATTTACCATCAAAAATTGTAAAAAGTACCATTCCTTGAGGTTATTTGTACCATTAAACTAGTTATATTATACCACATTAAATGGTATAAATCCTTATCTACCATTTTTGCAGTTAATTGTTAAGAAAACCGTTATCAAATTCTTTGTAACTAGTGAACAAAAAATCATGTACATAGTTTGTGGTTGTGCTTTCAAAAATGTTTAATATATTTTCTTTTGTGCTAATGTTCCAAAATCAAAATCTGAATTAGTTAAAATATCACTAGTTTAAGTTGTGAAAGTGAATGATCTCAAACAATGGATTTATCAGTACCTAGATAAAGTTTTGCCACGTGAGTAATCGGTACCATGTAGAATCAATAAAAAATTGTCACCTTGGTAAAATAATTCAGTAATATTTCAATTTTAAATTAATGATTCAGTAAAATATCACTGATTTATTTCATGCATCACAAAATTCACTACTAAATCAGTAAAATGTACTGAAGTTGTGGTAGCTTTTTTCGACTAAATAGCAGTATTCTATTTTTTTAATATAGGTACTGAATAAATCAGTGATAATTGCTGAAATTTTGGTACATTTTCAAATGATTTTGAGATGACCTTTTCTTTTTACAAATCAGTGAAGTTCTACTGTTTTGACAATTACTCAATTTTGTAAGTATATATTTCTATCAGTCATGCTGTTTCAACTTTCAACTTTCAACCAGTGAAAATTAACTGATTCAAATTAGGAAAGTGTCATTTACATGTAAATGTATAATACTTAGATATAATTAAGTATTATATTATTTATATTTGAATTGAATAATGCATTTTCAATAATGAGTGAACATTATCTCCGATGAAGATGGTTTTTTTCATTAGTAAAAATTACTTTTAAAAATGGTAGGTTTGGAACAGTCGGACCAAATCGTAATTTTTGCCATAAATATTGTAATAATCACTACAGAAAATGGTAAAATATACTGCAGCAGTAGTAAAAATTACTACATTATGTGGTACATTTTACCATTTCTTTTTGTAAAAATTACTATACATGTATAGTAATTTTTACCACATCTGTGGTGATTATTACCACATATTTATGGCAAAAATTACGATTTGGTCCGACTGTTCCAAACCTACCATTTTTTTTAGTAATTTTTACCATGGATTTTTTTTCCCGTGAAGGGTGAGAAATCCAGTTGCATAAAATAAAAATATGTAGAAATAAGGGAAAAACTATTCTGAACAATCAATAACCTCCCATTCGCTATCGTACGTTTTCGTTTTGCGAAGATATGTAAATACATGGCGTCTGTTTTCATCTCGTTGTTCATAACCATCAGCATATAGGTATTCGTTGTAATACCTATTTTTAATTCGAACTCCATCTTTATCGACTATTTCGAGATCCCAGGTACTATCTTGGATGGAACCACCTCCCGCTTTTCGCCACGTTAAAACATACCGTCTTCTGTGATCGTATGTACTTGACCCGTGAGCAAATAGGTATTCATTGTGAGCAGCATTGACGAGATGTATTCCATTGTCGTTACCAAAGAGTGCATGCCATTTGACAGTTGAGTCATTTTTGTTTCGTGGAATCCAAGTAAATACCAAACGTCTATCTATATCATACACCTCTTGATCAGTTCCAGCGTAAAGATATTCGTTACGTATGCTATTTTTCAAACATATGGCCGAAGAAAATACGAGGTTTTTTACCGAAATGGGCAATTCTGATTTGATATCTTCATGCCCATCTCGAAATTCTTGATCTAAATTACGGTAATTAGAATTTTCCATTACTGTTTTTACATGAAGAGCCAGCGTTATTACATCATTTGTGAATAATTTGTCAGCACTTTCAAGTTTATCGAATACAGCTTCGTTGAGTGCTGCAGATTCCGCAATGTTAGTGCGCATTTGTGAATTGCAAAATGCTTTATACAATATATCTTGAGTTTTCACTTTATCGAAAACGTTTTCAACTACTTTTTTATAAATATCACTCATGTTCCTGTGCATATTTGTAAAATTACAGTGGCGAAATATATCAGCGCTGTGTTCTTCGGCCATCTTCTGTAAAGGATCTCTGAAAAAGGCGGTAGAGATTACTTCGACGGCTGATTTTTGATTTTCATCCCACAGATTGCAAATTAATGATTTTGTTTTACTCGCGACGGCATCTACCGAATTATTAGTCAATATTTTTTTCAAATGCTGGGTTAATAAAAGTAATTTCTCTGGATTGATATTATTGTTCAATTTCATTTCCGCGTATAAAGCCTGGTAAACTTTGAATTTGAGCTCAAAATTTCGAAAAGAATCTGCCGAAGTTGTAATCAATGCAAAATTATCAGCCTCTTGGTTGTAAATGGTTTTGAAAGCTTTCCGCAAAATGACATCATCGATCGATTGTAGCTGTATCTCTGCGAACGAAAACTGACGCATTAGGATGTTTTGCACTACACTATTGCTTACTACTGTTTCTAATGTTCGAACGACATTCTGAAGATTATTTGCGTTCACTTCGTCTTTCTTCTTCAGATCTGCCTTCAGATCTTCCATCGATTTCTGAAGGTTTATTATTTTGGATTCCAAAACAGAAATTTTCAATTTATCTTCCGTGTTCAACGATGTACTGTTAGACAATGTTGAAAGTTGTTCTTGGACAATTTTAATTTCATTTTCAATACTCTCATATGCGCTTGAATTGGAGCTGGGGACGAAGGGAGATGAAATATCTCGTTTATAACGATTACCGTGTGACGCAAGAATTACTTCGAATTGTTCGATTTCTTTTTCAATGTTTTTCAATTGAATTTCATCGTTGGATTGATTCGGATGGAAATGAAGTGAGCTGAAGTTGTTCGTGATAATGCGCGATACGACGGTGTCTTCGACGTTATGCAGATGTACAATGGGTGCGTTAATTGTTAAGATGATCACTCCGAGTATTTGGCCAAAAATGAACCATTCAAATTGAGATATCAACTTCATCGTTGGCTTTACTTCGTTAGATAGGCACCTGAAGGAAAATAATAATGTATTTTTTTTTAATGCGCAATGATGAATTTAAAAGTATACATTTTAAACGGAGAGCTGGGGTAATTTTTCTCAGGTCATTCAGAAACGTGAAATTTTAATATTCTTGGAAAAATGATGTGAACTGGTTAAGAACACGCTGCCGGATAACAATAAGTACTCTCCTAATTTGAATCAGTTAATTTTCACTGGTGTAAAGTCAAAATTGAGTGTAAATGGCTGAATGGAATTGTCAGAATCCTGTTAATGCCAAATTCACTGCAAAAATATAATTTCACTGATTCGTCCAGTAAAAAAAAATACTTTCGAATCAGTTAAAAAACTACCAAAATTTCAATAGGTAATTTTCACTGATTCAGTAGTAATTTTTTTCATTTAGCGGATTCAACTTTTTTTTTCCACTGTAAATGTTGTTCAGTCAATTTTCACTGGTTTGCAGTTGAAAATGACTGATTGAAATCTACAAAATTGAGTTGCTGCCGAATCAGTATAACTTCACTGATTCATCCAGTAAAAAAAAATACTTTCGAATCAGTTGAAAAACTACCAAAACTTCAGTAAATTTTACTAATTCAGTAGTAGATTTTGTAATGTACGACTTGAATCGGTGATATTTTACTGAATCATTCAGTTAAAATTGAAATTTTACTGATTCTACAATATTACGCATGTTGAAAAACATCACTGATTAATCAGTTGTCTGAGAAATAATTTACTATTACAAATTGAACCAGTGATATTTTGAATGATTCAGATTTAGAGAGTAGGTACCAAAAAATGACATTTTGGTATCCAGATACCTAGTTTCCCGAATGCCAAATTTTGCGAATACCCCTTTCTCGAATGAAAACTTTCCAAATTCGATTTCTTGAATACCATTTTTCTGAGAGGAGAAAGAAAAATTTCTGAATGTCTTTCAAAATTTTCGCGATTATTGATATGTACTTACATTATGTTGTAAAGTTGAGTAGGAAAAATTTAAGATCAAAAAAAGGACGAATGGCATACAGTATGACACAGAAGTCTTGGTCACTTGAAACATTTCTCAATATCTCAGAACTGAAAAGAGATACCAAAACGAGAACACTGAAAATCGGTAATCATACTTTCAGCCCAGCGTATAGGGTGTCCACAAATTGAGAAACCGGTTTTGGTCAAAAAATGGGGGTCAGGTTTTTTCATTGAAATGAAGTCTACACACTGACGCAATTAAAATGTGATATGTTTTTTTGAAACTTGTTCAGCAGTTTCGAACCAGTTGTCAATAATATCCAAAAAAGTGGAGTTATGAATAAAAGTTTGAGACAAAAGTTATAGAAAATTGAAAATGAAACATTTTTTGTTCCATAACGTTTTTCCTCATCTTGTGATGGGAAGAAGTGGTACAAAGAACTCGACTCTTATTTTTTCTTTTTTAAGCCATAACCTTTCTCCATAGATGGATGAGAAAAAAATTACAGAACATAAAATATTCAGTTTTTAATTCTCTACAACTTTTATTTCAAATTTTTTTTTGATATCTTTACTTTTTTAAACTGGTACAAAATTTATCCAATTTTTTTCAAGTTTTTAAGGTGGTTTTTTATTCCAAATCGATAACCAGTTATCAAAACGTGAAGATAACAAAAAAAGCTTGAAATAAAAGTTGTAGAGATTGAAAAATTGAACATTACATTTTTTGTTCTGTAATTTTTTCCTCATCCAGCAATGGAAAAAAGTTATGGTTTGAATAAGAAAAAATTACTTCAAACCTTTTGTACAACAACTTCTTTCCATTGCAAGATGAAAGAAAAGTTATGAAACAAAAAATGTTTCATTTTCAATTTTCTACAACTTTTGTTTCAAACTTTTTTTCATATCTCCATTTTTTGAATATTTTTGTCAACTGGTTCGAAACTGCTGAACCGGTTTCAAAAAAAGATATCACATTTTAATTGCGTCAGTGTGTAGACTTCATTTCAATAAAAAAAACCTAACCCCCATTTTTTGACCCAAACCGGTTTCTCAATTTGTGTACACCCTATACGTCGGGCTGAAAGCTTTGATTATCGATTTTAAATGTTTTCGACGCCAGGAACACATTGCCGTTTGAACCGTTTTGGTATCTCTTTTCAGTTTTTTAGGATATTGAGAAGTGATTCAAGTGACCAAGACTTTTGTGTCATACTGTAGGTATAATTACATTGTGTCAGACGTAAAAAAAAAAGTAAACTTGGAGAATTTTTATAAATAATACCTAACACATTTCATTAGACTTGAAAAACTTCAATTTTTAAACATTCTTGAATTAATTTTGACTTCATATAGGGGAGTTGTAAAAAATGGCGCGGCTCTGTTTACATTCTATTTCTTATCGTTTTGGAGGTACTTTCTTATCACACTGTATGTATTCTTATGGGAAATTCTCGATTTTTGAAAATTAATTAAAAATAGAGTAATAAACGTAGATTGATGATTTTTGTTTTAAATTAAAGTACAATTCTTCCTCTTTTTGAGAATATTTTTTTCTCTTACTTACACAGCTTTTTCATTGTGATATATTGTAATTACTGGAGGCTCCTTTTTCACTTTTTCAAAAAGAAAACAGCACAAAAATAGACTTCAGTGATACATGTAGTTCATTATCTGGCTCCGGCATACAAAATATATTGCCAATGACTTGATATATTTATGATTTAAATAATATTTTATTTTGAATGTGTAGTCATATCTCATATGAGGGAACGATTAACATTTACAGTGATAAGAGCTATACTTATTACTTACTTACTTACTCAATTGAGTTTATGGACCGTTGAATAAAATTTATGAGTCATTTGGATTTATAATTTAAAGAAGATACCAGAAAAATACAAAAATCAACGAAAATCAATAATCATATTTCTTATAATACATTGTTTTCTTTTTAAAAAAGTGAAAAAAGAGCCTCCAGTAATTACAATATATCACAATGAATAAGCAGTGTAAGTATGAGAAAAAAATATTCTCGAAAAGAGGAAGAATTGTACTTTAATTTAAAACAAAAATCATCAATCTACGTTTATTACTCTATTTTTAATTAATTTTCAAAAATCGAGAATTTCCCATAAGAATACATACGGTGTGATAAGAAAATACCTCCAAAACGATAACAAAAACCTGAACTGCTCCGTCGCCATTTTTTACAACCGCCCTATTAGGCGTGAAAATAATTTAAGATTTTTTTTATAAAGAAATATTGACATACCAATAACATTTTTCGTTATATCGTATGCAACAAGGGAGATAAATTGATTTTCGATGAATTTTGAGGTTTATTGCCCGAATGAAGCGAGGGAAATAACTCAAAATCGTCGAAAATCACTTTATCTCGCTTGTTGCATAATATACTAAGTATTATCGAACCAAAAACATGTTTGAAAAATTTTGAAGCGAGATTACTTCTTAATTGAAATTTCGTGGCAATTGTGAAAATTATAACAATTTTTTCGATCTATTTTAGAAATTGTTTAAGCGTCGCTTCCCCAGGGCCTATTTACAATTTGTTTTTAAAAAAATTCGAAGTTTTTACCAGTCTTAGTCACTTTCCTTAAAAAGTAAACTATTTCAAACAAGTTGTAAACAAATTTCAGGAACTGATCCATGTTATGCTTAAAAATTGAAGTTATGTAGTTTGAAATTAAGAAAAGGGATACTTACTTGATTGTACGAAATGAATCTTTTTTTTTCTCGTCACTAATGCAGCAAACCTTTTTAAAACCGTTCAATCACGAAGTACAAATTTTTTAGGTTAACCGAAAAAAATTTGAACAAAAACTATACACAATATCATGTGTCGATATGTGATACGACTTTATTCCAACAACTCGGTATTTATAGCAAAATAAGGTTTGAGAAAAATGATGCTATTAATTTTCTGATGAAAAATGATTATCAAGCTTTACGGATGTAATAAAAAATTATACTTGGGAAATACGTTCCTGTCACATTTTTAATTTTATTTTAATACGTAAGTGATTTACTTTCAATGTTATGCTGATAACGACTAGTTAATTGACCTTTGAGAAATTTTTTATCAATTTATAATAAAACTTACTTATTATATTTTTTACGATAAGTCGTTGTTACGGATAATTTTGGATGAATCATGTATGTAGCCATTAAAATTAAGATGAAGTGAAATGAAAACGCAATTGGATTTTGACGAAACTTGAGTTTTTTTTTTTTTTTGTAAAAGTCTCTGAAAAATAGTCGAGTTTCTTAGGTGTACAGGGAATGGAGCTAAAGACATGCCATATTTGAGTAATACCACCGATGAATTACGTTCGTTGACTCCTAGATAAGTAAAATTTGAGTTTCTATTCTGCTCTGACTCTTGGGCATTGACTCTGGATATCACTCATTGCCCTGTTGGTGAGGAAGAGAAGTTGAAAAGGTACAGGTTGCGAATTTTAAGATTTCTTAATCTTTATTGATCTTTATCAAACTTTAATCGCTCGTTCACATAGATATGGAATATAAACTGGATACGAAGCTGTCATTTAAAATGTACAGGGAAATCATGTTCGAAAATTAAGCTCCGCCCTCAGGAGGTGAAGATTGAAATTCGAAGAAAAGATTATACTTAAATTAAATATTTTGCTGAAAATTTACACTCCACATCTTTGTTATGCTCTAGTGATTCGATTTTGAGCATTTATTTTGTTCCATACATCAAAAGGGTTTTAAAATCTCAATTAATTGATCTTCACCTCCTAATTGAAAGGGGCGTGGCTTTGTAGTTCTCCGTGTATTTTTACAGAACCGCAGCTTCGTATCCAGTTTATATTCCATATCTATGCTCGTTCATACTTTTTGGTTGTCAAGAATAAATTTAAAAAAAATTAAAAATTCTATGTTAGTGCTATCTCTTGTATTAATATTCACACAATTTTTATAAATTTTAGTTGACAGTCGTGCTACAAAAACTTGTCAAAAAATCGTTTTTTTTTTCAATAGTCGTGAAAAAATTGTTGGCTTATTTTTTTGAAATTTATTGAACAAATTGAATTTTATAAAATTAGTTTGAACAAAGTTTTTTAAGAATTTCATCAGAAGTTCTTCCTGTGACCAAAAAATTTTTGGCTCGATTTTGAAGTGTTTGAGTGAGCAATTTAAATTGTTAAATGCTGACAAGGGAGCTACCCGAAGTCGGACACGCGGAATGAAAAATTTTTTTCACAGGCTTGTAGAGCATCACCAAATACTTCCACAACCAAAATTTCAGCCCCTAAAGTTGATATAGGGGGGAGCTATGGAGGTTTGAATTTCGAAAAATCGCCTAATACACCGAAAAATTACAAAAATCGAAATATGTAACTCGCGTTCTTTTGGCGTTTAGGAGATGGATTTTATACCAGGAAGCCCATCTGAAGATGGGATAGTCACCTAGATTCGAGTTTAACATTCGGGGGGGGGGGGGGGGGGGGGGGAGATTTCACTCATACATTGGTCGTTATTACAATTTTTCTACATCACGAATAAAATGTATGAGTGAAAATCTCCCCCCCCCCCGAATGTTAAACTCGAATCTAGGTGACTATCCCATCTTCAGATGGCCTTCCTGGTATAAAATCCATCTCCTAAACGCCAAAAGAACGCGAGTTACATATTTCGATTTTTGTAATTTTTCGGTGTATTAGGCGATTTTTCGAAATTCAAACCTCCATAGCTCCCCCCTATATCAACTTTAGGGGCTGAAATTTTGGTTGTGGAAGTATTTGGTGATGCTCTACAAGCCTGTGAAAAAAATTTTTCATTCCGCGTGTCCGACTTCGGGTAGCTCCCTTGTGAGTAATCTTCTGTTTCGCAATTTCAACTTCCCAACTCTTTTTGAAGGACCATAAAAGTAGCATTTAATTTCAAACTCAATAGGTCAGAGATGTGAAATGGGTGGATAGCAACGCATAGGTACATTTGACGACTCCTAGTTTTACTGTGATAAGAGGCTCGGATTTCTTCTGGAAAATCCCTCACTCGAAATAAATAACTCCAAAAAGTTACATCAAAATTTGAAATTGTTTTTTTTTCACACTACTTATCTGCTTACCTATTCATATTTACTGATGCAGTGTTCAGACAATGTGTTTAAAAGCTTAAATTAAAAAAAAAAAAAAGGAATATCTCTGATTCTGATTTATTTTTTTGTACGATTAGTAATTCATTCTTTCGTTGAGTCTTCCGTAATATTATTTAGAATTGCTTGTACAAATTTTTATCTACAAATCCGTTTAAAAATCAATATGTAAAAATCAGTTGTATTTAGTACCTACCGAATTAACCTTATTTGAACTTTTCTTTAGGTTGATCAAGAAAGTTGAACCTTTATAAGTGATGAATTACTTACATATAACAGAATATGGCATAGCATTTATTCGTTTCATCGTCCATCTCCCATAGAACACAGCAAATCTGCTTATAAAGGTAAGAAACCAGCAATTATTTTGCACTTTTCACTCGAAGATACAAAGGTATGCATTAGAAATGCACATATTAATAACAATGTTTAGATTGTTTCAATAATTTCATAATAATGAATTTTGTCCAAAGTTCAATAAAAATGAATTAAAATACGAACTCACAAGAAATTTTTTCTCAGATAACTCATACTTATCTCAATTATTATTGAAATGATGAATAAAATGCCGAAATTTTAGTTTTTGAAAATCTTTTTTCCAAAAAATTTCGCTCTCGCTTCGTCGTACATAATTTTCCTTAGGTATATGATTTTGAAAAAAATAGATAGCGGACAGAAAGCAAGTACCTCAATAAGATTTGTTTTTTTGCCGAGGTAAGCCACTGCTCCAAAACTTTTTAAAAACCGATCAATCGATAAAATTCTCAAATTTGGGAGAATCGTTCAAGGTTTGCAGAGACGCGTTTTCCAAATTGATCGAAAAACGATTGGAGTGGCAAAAGAGGAAAAAACAATCAGAAATACAGTGGCACTTTAACCAGATTTTTATATCTTTGGAAACTGTTAGGGGACTGGTTTTTCGAAGATTTTCATTCTAAATTTTGAATTTGTTAGGTATGCTCAAAATAATTTTACCTACATATCACGCAGTTACCTCTTATTCGTATATTATTTACCATCAGCCATTAAAAATTAATCTGTTATCTTAAACGATATTTTACTTGTGAAAACAACGTTTAAATTTAAAAATTTCCAAACCTTATTTACTCTTTTAACACAGATTATTTCTTTATAGTCCAGTAATTTTAGGTCTGAACCTCCAAAAAATTCTTGCGCAGCTTAATTTCACATTATTTGTGTAGAATGACCTCCCAAACAACATACTAATGCTTGCACCCCGCAAGAGGGTAATAACCACCCTCAAAACCAGTTTTTTGCGTTTTCCGCCGAAATAACAGCTTAAATCAAAAAATGTCAAGAGTTAAAGTTTTTTCTGCGTTAAATTTCCTACAGAAATGCTATAGAACTTTTTCGAAAATTTTCATTTTTAAGCCATTTTTGACGGATTGAAAATAACGATTTTTCAAAATTCACGATTTCATTCATTTTACGAGGTTATACGGTAGTTTTTGGAGAAAAATCATGAGAAACGAAATTATTTTACATTAAATTTTCAATACAAGAGATCCCTCAGTTTTTACAAGCGGTCAAGGGTGGTGCGAGGAACATGGTAAGGGATGAAAGAGGTTGTTTTTCAGGGAAATAACAATGGTGGTAGGACTAAGTAATTAAGTAGAGTGAAACAAGAAAAAACATGCCCTGAAATTTGACCAAGTTCACAGGGATTGTTTGTTTGGAGTTGGAAATTCGCCATAAAAAATTTCAACGCCTTAGCTCAACGTAGGGTGAGTTAGGAGGTCTTCAAAATAGGGTATTTTTTTGAAAAAATCGCAGTTTTTCTAGGGTAAACGCCACTAAAATTATTAAGAAAAGAGGGAAGGGGTACTCGGGTACTAAAAAAGTACAATTCGACGTACTAAAACTATTTTGATATAAAAAATAGAAAATTTTGTATTTCAGTGCTGCCATTACGATAGTAAAAATAAATTTTTGCAATAAAAAATTGGAAAATGTGAGCAAAAAAATATTTTTTACAAAAATCGAGTTGGAACAATAAAAATGAAGATTTATCAATTTTTCAATTCAAAAATAGTTTTTTACGTCAATTTTTGAATGTTGGTTAAATTTTGGTCATCAGAGGAACGTCATTTCATTTTGCAGATAACTTAAAACCACGATTTTCTAACGATCTGTAACTTTTGAATTTGCAGAGGAAATCCTAAAAGTGGTTTCGAATCAAGCCGCCTATGGTTCGAGGAGGTGTAGTAATAGTCGGGTCTCAATCCTACAAAAAAAGGCTTCCGCGCGAAATTTTTGTTAAAATTGATATTATGATTGATTCTTGTTCTAGACACTAAAACAAAGAAATTAAGCCCGTATGCCCTTTTTCCCCCTCCCTCTTTTCCCAGGGTCCACCTCCCAACATTTCAAACGTGTGTATCGCCTTATCTATGGGTTGTAAATGAAAAAATTTTCAAACAAAAATTATTCCTCAGCACCTAATGTACATTTTCATTTCTCATCAAAATCCATTTTGGAGCAACTCCTGCCCTCCAAATTTGAAAATAAAACAGTTTTCATCAAACTTCAAAATCACATTTTCTTCATTTTAAAGGAAAAGTTTTGGAGATACGACAAACTTTGTAACCACAATAAGTATTCAGAATTGAATTTCCTTTCCAATGAGTTTCATCGCGACCATTTTCGTCAACTTTTTTCGACAGGGTGGATCTCTCCCCCTCCCCCATCTCAAATGTTGGACCCACGAAAAAAAATTGAACGATTTTTGTTTTTCGATATCTGAAGCATAATTTTATTTACTGTCGGAATTCATTTTGGAGCAAATTTTGTTTGTGGGTCCAAATTTTGTGAAAACGAAGAAGAGGGAGAGGTCCACTCTGTCGAGAAAAGTTGATGAAAATGGTCGCAATAGAGCTCATTGGATAAGAAATTCAATTCTGAATACTTTTTGTGATTACAAATTTTGTCGTATCTCTGAAACTTTTCGTTTAAAATAAGGAAAACGTGATTTTAAGATTTTTTCAAAAACATGTTTGTTTCTAAATTGGGGGGGGGGCAGGAGTTGCCCAAAAATGGATTTTGATAAGAAATGAAAATGTACATTAGGTGCCGAGGAACAACTTTTGCTCGAAATTTTTTTATTACAACCCATAGATAAGGCGATACACACATTTGAAATGTTGAGGGTGGGCCCTGGAGAAAGGGGGAGGGGAAAAAAAGGCCTACGGACTTAATTTCTTTGTTTTAGTGTCCAGGACAAGAATTAATCATAAAATCAATTTTAACAGGAATAGCGCGCGGATGTACGATTTAGACCTGACTATAACTCAAATTGTACTTTTTTACCGCCCCTTGAGTGTATAATAATTTTTTTTTAAAGGAAATACATATTTGTAGAATTCTATTTTGATACGTCTTTTTTAATACAATTAGCAGTAGGTATTAGAAATTTAGATTAACATATAACCATGGACATATTATTTCCTAAATTTATAATTATCTTATTTTATTGATTGATAACCATTCCCATTTAAAATATTTGAACTGATCGTAGTCAAATAAGGCATCAAGGAAAGGACTATGAGTTGACCAGAAAATCGAGTTTAGATCAGAAAAAATTCCGAAAAATAGGCATAATTTAGTGCTAAATTTTTTCTCAAAAATACGTTAGAAACTCGAAATTGTATTTTTCAAAATTTTGAATTTTCTCGGTACAAGGATCGGGAAATCCAGGTGTTTGATAAAATTAAATGTAAAAATCAGGGGAAAAACTATTCTGAACAATCAATAATCTTCCATTCGCTATCGTACGTTTTCTTTTGGGGAATATAAGTAAATACATGACGTCTATTTTCATCTCGTTGTTCGTAAATGTCCGCATATAGGTATTCATTGTGGAACCTATTTTTAATTCGAACTGTATCTTTATCAACTACTTCGAGATTCCAGGTACTATCTTGCATGGAACCACCTCCCTCTTTTCGCCATGATAAAACATATCGTCTTCTATCGTCATACCTATTATTATTGCAAGCAAATAGGTATTCGTTGAAGGCAGCATTGACGAGATTGATACCATAGTCGTCGCGAAAGGACGCATGCCATTTAAAAGTTGAGTCAGTTTTGTTTTGGGGAATCCAAGTAAATACCAAACGTCTTTCTGCATCAATCACCTCTTGATTAGTACCAGCATAAAGATATTCGTTATATCTGCTATTTTTCAAACATATGACTGAAGAAAATACGAGATTTTTTACCGAAATGGGTAATTTTGATTTGATGTTTTCTTGTCGGTTTCGAAATTCCGGATCTAGATTACGATAATTAGAACTTTCCATTACTGTTTTCACATGACGAGCCAGCGGTATTACATCATTTGTGGACAATTTGTCAGTACTTTCAAGTTTATCGAATACAGCTTCGTTGAGTACTGCAGATTCCGCAATGTTGGTGTCTGGTTGTAAATTGCAAAATGCTTTATCTAATATATCTTGAGTGGTCACTTTATCGAAAACGTTTTCAATTACTTTTTTATAAGTATCACTCATATTCCTATATCGGTTTGTGTAATCACAGTTGAGAAATATATCAGCGCTTTGTTCTTTAGCCATCTTCTGTAATGAATCATTGAAGAAGGCGGCAGAAATTGCTTCAACGACTGATCTTTGATTTTCATTCCATAGATTGCAAATTAATAATTTTGCTTTGCTCGCGATGACATCTGTCGAATTATTAGTTGATATTTTTTTCAAATTTTGGGCTAAAGAAAGTAATTTCCCAGTATCGATAGTATCGTTTGATTTCAATTTCAAGTATAAAATCTCGTAAATTTTAAATTTTAGTTCAAAATTTTGAATAGAATCTCCAAAAGTTGCAAGCAAATCAAAATAATTGTCAGCCTGTTGAATGGTTTTGAAAACGGTTCTAATAGTGGCGTCATCGACCGATTGTAGCTGTATCTCTGCGTACAAAAATTGACGCAATAGGATACTTTGCACTATACTGTTGATTATTGTTGTTTCTAACGTTCGAAGGACATTTCGTTTTTGGATTTCGTTCTTTTCGTCTTTTTCCCTCAGATCTGTCTTCAGTTTGTCCAGAGAGTTCTGAACGTTTTTCATTTTGGTTTCCAAAACAGAAATTTTCAATTTATCTTCCATGTTCAACGATGTACTGTTAGCCAATGATGAAAGTTGTTCTGGAATGTTTTTAATTTCATTCTCAATATTCGAGAATTCACTCGAATTAGAGATGGGAATGAAGGGAGATAAAGTATTTCGTTTGCGACGATTATTGTGCGACACGAGAATTACTTCGAATTGTTCGATTTCTTTTTCAATGATTTTCAACTGAATTTTGTCGTTGGATTGATTTGGATGGAAATAAGGTGAGCCGAGGTTATTCGTGGGAATGTGAGATACGGAGGTATTTTCGACGACGATGTGCAGATTTACGATGGGTGCGTTAATTATTGCCAAGATGATTATTCCGAGTAGTTTGCCAAAAATAGACCATCTGAATTGCGATATCAAATCCATTGTCTATCGGTCTTCTTCTCCTTGATAGAAATCTGAAAAAAATATATGTATTTCGTATATGAAGCAATATTGATAAAACTGTTTATTTTTCAAGCATAAATGAATTGAAATCATTATCCAGGACGTCTACCGGTCGCGAAAGTCGCGAAAAAGTCGCGAATTTAGATTTAGGTCGCTGAAGTCGCGAAATTGACCCAATATTCATCAAAGGTCGCGAATTTTTCCGAAATTACTTCACTTTTTTTTGCCTTTTACAAAACAGAAAAAGTAAAGAAATTTCACCTTTTTAAATGTCCCAAATCTCTCAATGTTAACATCAATTCAATCCCCATTCCATTATCTGACTCTGTTAAATACCTTGGCATGATTTTAGATAATAAACTCTCCTGGAGACAGCATATCCTTAAATTAAAACAAAACTGTTTTTCAAAAATTAACCTCTTAAAAAAACTCTCTCATACTCAATATGGCTCAGATAGACTTACTCTACTCAAATTATATAGAACACTTATTCGTTCTACCCTTGACTATGGATCTTCCATTTACACTTCTGCAAATTCATCTACATTAAATAATCTCAACACAATTCATAATTCCAGTATCAGACTAGCTCTAGGCGCTTTTCGAACCACCCCACTGTAAGTCTACTTTGTGAAGCTTCTGAACCCCCTTTACACATAAGAAGACAAGAAATTATCGCTTTATCCGCTTTAAATATATTTTCCACACCTAACTTTCATTTCAAATCTCAACCTAAACTCCCTTTAAACTTACTTACCCCAAACATATCCACTTTAATTCAATCTATAATAGAAAAAGATACACTCATCTTACATTACCCAATAAATCTTACCCCACCTTGGCTAAACTATAACTTGAACATAGATCTCTCATTAACAGAATTCTCAAAATCAGAAACATATTCTCTCATATTTGGTACTCACCTTGCAGAACTTCATACAAAATTCTCTAACCTACAAACTCTATATACAGATGGATCTAAAAACTTTAACTCTACTGCCTATGCTGTGATTCATAAAAACAATCAAATCTTAACTCCCCTCCCACCACAATTTTCCATTCTATCAGCAGAACTTTACGCTATTAAAGTTGCCCTCACTTACATTATTGATTTTTCACTAAGTGATTCAGTGATATTCTCAGACTCTCTTTCTGCTCTACTCTCAATTCAACAATACCCCTCCAAAAAACAACATCCTATTGCTCAAGAAATCCTACAAATCCTTACCACCACACCCAAAAAAATTGTCTTGTGTTGGATACCCTCACATCGAAATATTTCTGGCAATGATATGGCTGACACCCATGCTAAACATGCTCTTCAACTATCCCCCATCCAAAATATTCCAATACCCTTAACTGATCTAAAGAACACTATCAAATCAAATACTCTTTCCTCTTTTCAACAATTTTGGAACCAAATTCCCTCTACTAACAAACTCAAAACCATCAAAGATGACACACTCCCCAGAAATTCCTTCAATAACATTTCTCGAAGAGCTGACATCATCTTCACTAGACTACGTACAGGGCACACTCTCCTAACTCACGCATACCTTCTTAAAAAAGACCCACCTCCCATTTGTAATTTATGCAACACTCAAATCACCACTCTTCACATTCTCACTCAATGCCCCAAATTTCAAAAAGAAAGGCTCACACTAACAAATTCTAATACCCCCACAGAAATTTTGAAAGATACCTCCCAACATATTCAAAAAATTTTAACATTCCTCTCCAATACAAATCTAAAATCCCTACTCTTACGTAACCCCCTTTCCCACACGCCTCTAGCCTTAGTTGCTGTATATGGCGTTATATAAAAAAAAAAAAACATCTTTTCTGAAAATTTTCGCCCTCGCTTCGCTCGGGCTCATAAGTTTTACAAACCCATTCTTAAATAAAATTATGAACCTTCTTCCCTTCTATTTCAGACAATTGAATATTTTGAAGTGGAAAAATATGTTCTTGTGGGAAACTAAGTAACGATCACGATTGGGAATTTCAAAAGAAATATTGTATCCATTCTCAGGAAAATCTAAAAAAATTTGGAGAATTTGGGAATTTTCTAAGGGATGTGATGTTTTAAAGGAGAAAATAATTTGGAAATATGTCTTTTTTTTTACTGATTTTTAAATAAATTCTTCAAAACAATTTCGCCCTCGCTTCGCTCGGGCCAAATAATCACATCGTTATATTGGTAATCTGCTAATATTTCAGTTCTCAATAATCATTTAACAATTTTATCCGTTCTAACTTCGCTCGGGCAGTACCTAACTACTTCTCTTCTTTACCATAAAATAACTTACTTTTAGAAAATTTTTGTGAAAAATTATATTTTTTTAAAATTAAAGACGTATTTTCTTCCGCGTATGAAATTTTTTCTGTAATAAATTTGATCTCGTTGATTTTTTTTTTTTTTGGGGGGGGGGGGGGGGTGTCAAATTGAGAGGTAGATACTAGATACCTTGAAAAAAGGTCGCGAAAAAGTCGCGAAATTTAATTTTGAAAAATCGGTAGACACCCTGTTATCTAGCAAGAGACTTGAGGAATCTTCTCTAATTAAAATGAGAGTGCAATTTTTGTAAATAACATGTCCTGAAACTCTGCAGTCAAGGTTGTAGCTGCCTGGGTTGCCATCTAGATTTGATGGAATTTCTGACAATTGAAAATCTGATCTTTTCCGTAGAAACGTGATATTTTTGAAAAAATAACTTTTTAACAAAACTGGATGAAATTTAGTCCTCTATTAAATATCAACCTACCTAAACCAAATGGCTATTCATAATCACTCGCGTAACCTCCATCTCAATTTTGATAAATGATTTTTTTCTGTACCTCCTTTTTGAATTGCTCCAGAAGGCACCCAAATTATTTTGGGAAGTTGAAAATCGAGTTATTGTTTTATTTTGAGTAGTTTGATGAGAAAATTTACATTGGGTTCAATTTCCAAGTGAACTCAAATACGTATTTTGATCAGCTTTTAAGTCGGAAAAAATTCGAAATTTTTAAAAACTGACATTTCCCAGCAATTACCAACCTCCCGGAACCAAATTTGGCCATTTATAGCCGTTTTAGTGCCTTCAATAAATTATTTAGAATGTTTTCCGATTTAAAAGTTCGTAAAAAGTACACATTTGTGGTGTCCGCCTAGAAATCGGATCTAAATTAATTTTATCATTGAATTATTTGATAAAAACCCAGAACTCGATTTTTAGCCGGTACTTGAGCTCGTTTTTGAGAAATTTGAAAATTTTAGAAAAAATTGAACTTGAATTGGAAGTCTTGGAATGGTTGGAAGTGGTCAAGTTTGGGTTTGGGAGGTCGATATTTGAAAGGGACCTAGTTTTCATCAAATTAAATAGAAAAGTACTTTTTAAAAAAAATTCACGTATCATAATTTTTCTGAAAACCTTCTTCGTATGCTTTATTACGCTCGAAGGAGAAAATACGTGGAGTGGAAGACGAAAAAAAATTGTTGACCCTACTACGTCAATCAATCAAAATATTTATTTATTTTAAGACGCCCGACTTATCATCTTTAGCGTCTACATTTAGTTTTATGTGGAAGGAAATTGTTTTTTTTTTTTTAAATAATAATTATTGACAATTCATCATTCTTAACTCATCAGTAAATTTAAATACTTAATCAAGGGTTCTTTTCGTTGCATTTTCAACTTGACTGAAAATTCTAACAAAGGTTAAAAGTTAGCTTGATGATTCATTTTACAAAACATGAAATAAATAAAATTTTCCTTTGGGTTTTTTGAGAAATGTTGTTCAATTGTTCATGCTTCATCGATTCCAATAATCAGGTTGATAATTAAATGAACTTATTTACTTACAAACTTATTTTCCCTTTTATATTTATATATATATTTATCAGTTTTCCGAAGTACAGCCGAATTAATTGAGATAATTTCCACGTATTTCTAATCTTATCATGATTGAACTACATACCTACACTTTATTGGAGGAGACGAGACGTAATTATGTATTATAAGCACAGAAACACGTTTGCAAACTACAAAACTAATTGTTAAAAAATGTTAATTTGTTCATATTTTTGAAATAATGACTTGTGCAGGATTGAGTAGGTAGCTGGGTAGTAGGTAGCTAGGTAGTAGGTACTCAGGTACTGCATAGGTACGAATTAGAATAAACACGGTTTGGGCAGTACGACGAAGTAAATTTTTGTTCATTTCAATATTTTTTTGATATATGTACCAAGAGCTTCTAAAGGGTTAGAGAAACCCTAAACTTTTTTTTTTTCGAGTTATGCTCTGGAAGGGAGGGGTGCCTTATTATAGGTTTTTTTTTTAATGAATTTTTGTCTAGTTATACTCGTATTTTTATTTTTTTTATTTAAAATTGAAATTTGTATCTATTTTTTAATTAAAGTTTTATTCTTGGCAATTTAATAAGCCCCCCCCAAAAAAATTTCAACGATGAGTTACTCATCAAAAATATGCCCTCACCGCGCTCCTGAAGTTCAGTATATGATTTGTATTCTCCCTTAAAATGAGACATGGAAGGCTCCAATCGCATAATTATTTTATTTCATTTCCGTACTCAGAAAGTTCGACTTATGTGAAATTGGCATCCAATTGCCTACTTTACATTGACTCAAAATGGGGAAGTGAGGGGTCTAAAATGGGGTTACAAGAGTTCGGGATCCTCGATTATGATTCCATATCGATTTTTATGTCAGGTATTATCGTAAATCCCACTTTTAGTGATGAACTTTTTTTTTTTACTGTTATTGAAGTGTACCTATGCAAAATAGGTGGTAGGTATTAATACACGTATTTTATTGCTCGAGACATCAGTTTTAATTTCTTTTGACAAACTTCCACCACTTAGGGAAAAAAAATCAAAATTTTTGTGGAAGTATATTTATGGATAAGTAAATGGCACTTGATTTGAGGGAAAAAATCTTATGGAATCTTTCACTCTTCATTACAGAAGAGGGGTTCAAAATTTTCGAAAGGATGTATCTCGGCGAAAAATTTCCCAAAAATGTATTTCTTGGAGTTCCTTTAACTTCTTAGAAGCTATCTAAAAAAACACAAAATTTTTATCTGTATTTGACAGAAATGAGAAAATTATGAAAGAAAACGCATAGGGCCCTACTTCGGTCCTTCTCCCAAAAATACTTGAGCTAGAGGTCCAAAATTGCTGTCAAAATTATTTGCCAGAATGGGCGACCCTTTTGGAATATGAGCGGTCAAAATCTGTTTCAAGGGCAGATTCACCATACTTGACCAACTATTGTAGAAATTATTAAAATTTGAAGAAATGTCACATGAGGAAATGGAATAATGCAATAGCAGTAATAAGTACTTAACCCAATGAAATGAAAAAAAAAAACACTTCAGATTTTTTACTACCGATTTTGTGTTTGGGGTGCCCCAGAGAAGATACCAGTCAAAATAATTGAAAATTACTCGTTTTTCATTGTATCTTACCGTGATAAAAACTACCCCAGAGATGTAATAGTTGTGGAAAGTTCTAATCATGTATGACAAATGAATGCTTGTTCTCAAGCATTTCATTCTCTTAGCTCAGAAAATAACCAACTCAAAAACCCGAAAATCGAAAAATTTCCAAATACCAATCATCTTAGAATTAAAATATGTTCAGAATGCCAAAAAAAAGTAGAAGTTGAGAATTTCGTCCGAATATGGGCAAAAAGTCGAATAATTTTTCAAAGAAGGAAATTGGCGTTGACTTGAAAATTAAAAGTTTTGAGAACATTCTATGCAACTTTGCTTTTTTAATTCAAAACTGTAAGAAAAAAATCTTAGAATGTTGAAAAGCGAGTTTTTTATTTTCAGAGATCATAATTTTTTAATTTTCAACTTTCGATTTACCCATGTAAATGATCTAGAAAACATGGAAAATGTTTGAATAATTTGGGAAAGGTGAAGAAAATGACTTTTCTAAAAAAAAAAAATAGTGGTATTATTTATCCAATTTTATGTTGAGAGGGAGGGGAGAGATTAGAAGTGTAAACATTAAATTTTCAAGAAGTTTATTGGAAAATTTTTTTTAAAAAATCAAGAAATTCTTTTTTTGAATTTTGGTAGATGCACTTTTTCTTGACATTTTGGCCATATTTAAAAAAATCGAATTATTTTGAGGTTCTGAATTTAGCGATAAAAATTATCCTTTCAATTTGTTTTCAATGCTGTGGGTACCTATACCTACGATCAATATAGGTACCTATAAATACAAACTTTCAGAAATCATTTAAATTTTTCAAATATTTTTGTGAATTTTGAATCAGGTAAATTATTCACTTTGGTATTCTGCTTAAGAAATTAATATTTTATAAAATGTATAGGTTATGTATGTAATGTATGTACTTACTTTAGTCAGGAACCAAGTTGTTTCTATAAAAATTAATTTAAAAATTTCAAAAACTATAGATTGTATTATATTTTGATGAATGATGCATTTAAAATAATGAGTAACTACTTAAAAAGTCGAACATTTTAACATTATTTGTAAGAAATTAGTAGCTCAATTTCTATGCATACAACACGAAAATGTTTTGCTATTTGCCAAATTGACTCGGTTTTAATACCGATGAAAATTCACCCCACCCTTTCAATTCATTACTTTTGAAGATTATAAAAGCAAATCAGCGTCGTTGAAGTTTGCGAAGGTTTTTAATCTGACTTTTACGATCATATTTGTGTGGGTGCTACGTAAAAGAATGAACGAAAGAAAATCGTATGATTTTCCAAGTGAAAAAAATTAATATTCATATTGAAATAAAGATGGGAGCATTATGTTCGAAGTGACAAAAATCCCACTCAATAAAATCGTTGATAAAAATTATAACTCGACTTATTGAGTAATATATGTATAGTAGATTTAGATACCTATGTTATTCAAGTAGGTAATCAGTCGAAAAAAAAACGTACTCCGAGAAATAATTTCATTGATCAAATGTCAGATAGGCGTCGAATTTTTATTAAAATATGAGAATGTTTTTCTGCATAAAGGTACACCCTAGTTTGAAAAATCATTAAAAATTAGTAATGGTAAATTTTAAGCAAGATATCCCAAGCAAAAAGGTGTAAGATAGAAAAAATCTTCGATGGAATAAAAATTGATGTCTCTATAAATCCCTTTTTTATGGCTATTTTCAAAATATTTCCATTTTGTGGAAGAAAAATCATGTTTTATGGAATCGACATCCTGAGAATGTTGAATCTTTTTCCAATTTGTTACGAGTCCAAAAAAATGTCATGATACATAGTCCAGTAGAATTAACCAAAAAAAGGGGGTTATAAGGAAAGACTCGGCGGCCAACCGATTTTTGGCTCTAATGGTCTACTTTCATGTCCTGAACATGACTCTGAGGTGTCCGGTCCCGTCCGGTGAGCGCATCTCCCCTATATTGTGGGTCTTTGCCCCCTAAATCAGGTTTTTGGCCCATAACTGCCAAAATATTGGCGCTAGAGCAAAAATGAGGTCTATAAAACTTATTCTACGTCATATTTCCTATCAGCTGACTTTTGAAAGGTATTCACAAGTCCAAGGGGACTGGAGCTATAATTGATCAATGGGAGAAGGTTTTCTTCAAAAATCTGATTTTTGGCTTGTATCTGCTGAAATAAAAAGAACCAAAATTGTAGAGAATAAAATTTCCTATCTGGTAGAAGCGGTTAGATTTTTCGGGGACGCATATAGTTTTCAAGATATTTCCGAGTAAAGTTGAACTTTAGTGGAGGCAATTAAGAAAAAAATGAAAAATAAATCAAATTTTGGCTACCAAAAGTTACTAATGTTCAACTTTACACAAAAATATCTTGAAAACCATGCGTGCCAAAAAAATCTAACTGCTTCTACCAGATAGGAAATTTTATTTTTTGCAATTTTGGTTCTCATCATTTTTGTCGTAGGACGCTTATTTTGCTCAGAAATAACACTTTTTGGTAGGCAAGGCACAAAAAAATGAGATTTTTTCACAGAATTTAGGAAAGTTTAAGCTGTAACTTTTTTTCTAAATGAGATGGAGGTCTGCGGTTTGTTCCATTCGACTCGCCGTAAAATTTTCTATACCTAAGACTAGGTCCCAAAAAAAATTTCGAATTTGTTTTCTCAAGTTCGTGTTTATTGTTCTGGAAAAACTTCATCTTTCAATCCCCCCCCCCCCCCTGCAAGCAACCTTTGACAGCCACGAATAAGTATGTTGGTGTATTTCGATTCCTAGAATCAGAATTTAGGCATTAGAATTGTAACACAGAACAAAATTTTTTTTGACGAATAGTATTATGAATAAATTTGAGAACCCCTTTTTTTTGCTCAATTGTAGCTCCCCCCCCCTGGGTTTGTGCGTATATCATTCATAAGTCATTTAATTGGAAATTTGGTGTAGCTTCTAGCTTAAGTTTTGTAGACCTCATTTTTGCACTTGAATCAATATTTCAGCAGATATAAGCCAAAAGTCAGATTTTTGGAGGAATCCCCCTCCCTTTGATCAATTGTAGCTCCAGCTCCCTTGAGTTTGTGAATACCATTCAAAAGTCATCTAATAGGCAATTTGACGTAGAATAAGTTTCATAGACCTCAATTTTGCTCTAGCGCCAATATTTTGGCAGTTATGGGCCAAAACCCTGATTTAGAAGGCAAAGATCCACAATTTGGTGGAAACGCGCACACCGGACGGGACCGGACACCTTAGATTCATGTTCAGGACATAAAAATGGACAATTAGAGCCAAAAATCGGTTGGCCGCCGAGTCTTTCCCTATGAAATGTTAATTCTACTGGACTAACATAAAATTGTCAAAATTTTTCTGAACTTTTTCATGTGTAATTTGTCACAAATCTTAATTTCTATCCATCCATTATACTAAAATTCAAGCCTCAATTTTATTTTCATGGGGAAAAACTATCCTGAACAATCAATAATCTGCCATGCGTTATCGTACGTTTTCTTTTTGGGAATATATGTAAATACATGACGTCTGTCTTCATCTCGTTCGTAATAATCAGCATATAGGTATTCATTGTGGAACCGATTTTTGATCCGAACTGTATCTTTATCGACTACCTCGACATCCCAAGTACCATCTGGAAGAAAACTGCCTCTCTCTCCTAGCCACGTGAAAACATATCGTCTTCTGTGGTCGTATTTATTCCAACCACAAGCAAATAGGTATTCATTGAAAGCAGCATTGACGAGATGCAAACCATACTCGTCACGAAAGTGCGCATGCCATTTAAAAGTTGTGCCATTTCTGTTTTGTGGAACCCAAGTAAAAATTAAACGTCTTTTTGTATCAAACATCTCTAGATCAGTTCCAGCGTAAAGATATTCTTCATGCATGCTATTTTTCAAACATATGACTGAAGAAAATACGAGATTTTTTACCGACATGGGTAATTTTGATTTGATGTCTTCGTGTCGATTTCGGAATTCCAAGTCTAAATTACGGTAATTGGAATTTTCCATTATTGTTTTCACATGACGAGCTAACGGTATTACATCATTTGTGGACAATTTGTCAGTACTTTCAAGTTTATCGAATACAGCTTCGTTGAGAGCTGCAGATTCCGCAATGTTGGTGTCTAGTTGTAAATTGCAAAATGCTTTATTCAATATATTTTGAGTATTCACTTTATCGAAAACGTTTTCAATTACTTTTTTATAAATATCACTCATGTTCTTGTGTCTATTTGTAAAATTACAGTTGAGAAATATATCAGCGCTATGGTCTTTGGCCATCTTCAGTAAAGGATCGTTGAAGTAGGCGGCAGAAATTATTTCGACGGCTGATTTTTGATTTTCATTCCACAGATTGCAAATTAATAATTTTGTTTTATTCGCGATCGCATTTCTCGAATTATTAGTTAATATTCTTCTCAAATGCTGGGTTAATAAAAGTAATTTCCCAGTATTGATATTATCGTTCGATTTCAATTCCAGGTATAAAATCTCGTAAACTTTGAATTTGAGTTCGAAATTTCGAATAGAATCTCCAAAAGTTGAAATCAAATCAAAATTATCAGCTTGTTGATTAATGTAAACAGTTTTGAAAATCTTTCTGATAGTGGCGTCATCGGTCGACTGTAGCTGTGCCTCTGCGAACGAAAATTGACGCATTTGAATACTTTGCACCATACCGTTGATTATTGTTGTTTCTAATTTTCGAATGATATTCTGTGTTTGATTCTCGTTCTCTTCGTCTTTTTTCCTCAGATCTATCTTCAAATTGCCCAGCGAGTTCTGAACGTTTTTCATTTTAGATTCTAAAACTGAAACTTTAGATTTTTCAATCGTGTTCCACCATGATATAACGTTATCCAGTGCTAAAAGTTGTTCTTGAATGGTTTTAATTTCATTTTCAATATTCGCAAATGCGCATGAATTGAAGCTGGGAACGAAGGGAGATGAAATATCTCGTTTATGACGATAATCGTGTGACGTAAGAATTACTTCGAATAGTTCGATTTCTTCTTCAACGATTTTCAATTGGATTTGATCGTCGGATTGATTTGGATGGAAATAAAGCGAGCTGAAATTATTCGTGGGAATGTGAAATGCGGCGGTGTTTTCGACGTTATGCATATTTACAATGGGTGCATTAATTGCTAAGATCATTCCTCCAAGTATTCTGCCAAAAATGGACCATCTGAATTGCGATTTGAAATTCATTGTCTGATTTGCTGCCTCGTCTTTGATACCGATCTGTGTAAAAAAAAAAGTATTCTGTATTTTTTATTTGTTTTATACCTACCTCCCAATAATGGAGCAATATTGATTGAATTGAATTCTTGATCTGGCGAGGGACTACTTAAGGTGTCTCTTCTGATTAGAACGAGACTGCAATTTTTGTGAATAGCATGTCCTGAAACCCCTCCAATTTGAGGAAATTTTCAACAACTAAAAAATCCGGAGTTTTCGGAAAAAATTGATATTTTGAAAAAAAATGTGTAAACAAACTTGATAATGAGTTCTGTAGCTTCCAGCTCAATTTCGATTTCTCCCATTCACTGATCTTGAATTTTTCCAGAAGGCATCTAAATTAACTGGAGAAGCTAAAAATATAGTTATTGTTTCCTTTTGTCCAGTTTGATGAGAAAATCTTGCTCGGGCTCAATTTTCAAGCAAACTTCTAAATCGGTATTTTTGATCAAATTTTTTTTTCATGTTTGAAAACAATTTAAAATTTTTAAAAACTAGCATATATACGAAATACCAACTTTCCGAGACCAAATTTCACCATTTCCAGCCATTTTGGTGCCTCCGATAATTCGAAATTTTTCCATTCTAAAAGCTTATAAAAAAAATACACATTTGACGTGTCCGTATGGAAATCGAACTAAAGGTAGATTTTCTCGTTGAATTATTTGAAATAAAACCAGAACTCGATTTTTAGCTGGCCAGGTAAACTTGGACTCGTTATGGAAAAATTCAAAAATTCTAGATAAAATTGAAATTACATCGGGGATCCCAGAATGGCTGGAAATGATCAAATCTTGGTTCATGAGGTGGCTATTTGATGAGGATCTATATTTTCATCGAGTTTGGTAAAAAGTACTTTCACAAAAAATTCGCCCATCGCAATTTTTCTGGAATCCCTTCATATATTTGATCATGCTCGAAAACGAAAATAATCGGGGTTAAAGACGAAAAATGAATTTTTTGACTGTACCCCATTTTTTATTGGAAGGGGAGTGTTTTTTTTTACATGGGTAAAGACTTTTAAAAATAATTATTAACAACACATCATTCTCAACTTACTTTATGTAAATTTTAATTCATATTAAAGAGCCCTTTTCGTTGAATTTTCCACTTGACTAAAAATTCGAATAAAAATTCTATACAAGTGGGCTTGATGATTCATTTTACAAAGCATAAAATTGAAAAAATGTCGTTATGGAATTGATGAGAAATATTGTTCATGATTCATCAATTCCGATTAACAGATCGATAACTAAAAGAACTTATTTGCAAACGTGTTTTCTCTTTTATATTTACGAACAGAATTATTTAAGAATTTCTATGTAATTATTCTAATCTTATCTTAATTCAACTATGCTACATTTTAAGAAACGAGACGTGATTATAATTATTAGTACAGAAACACGTTTTCAAATCATAAAATTAGCTGATAGCAAATGTTTATTTCTGTTTCTGAAATAGTGACATAATATGTAGGATTGAGTCGATTTACAAATCAAAATGAAAATGGTTTGTGCAGTAGGGCAAAGTGATTTTTTTTATTTAAAAATTTCTTTCGTGATAAAATTTGACACGCATAGAGCTTAAAAAACGGCCTCGAAATATTTTTAATTTGGGTTCAAAATTTAAAGAAATGTAGAAATTTTTTAAATTTGAGAAAATGTTACATGCGGAAATGGAAAAATTAATTAAATTCGATGATGCAATCGCAGTGAAAAGATAGTCCGGTGAGATGAAAAAAACCACATCGAAATATTTTTTATTGCTGATTTTGTTCTTGAGATGCCCGTCCCAGAGCAGAGACGATGTCAGTCAAAATTATTGAAAATTATATACTTTTTTCATTGAACTCGTATATTACCGCGATGAAAACTTTCCCAGAGATGGAATAGTTATGAAAAGTTCTATGTTCTAATCATGCATGACAAAGTGGTGCTAATCTTCAGGTATTTCATTCTTTTAGCTCAGTATTTTTAAGAACTTGGAAGAAAAATCCACCGATCTAATTTTTAAAAATTACCAACTCGAAACCCCTGAAAATCGGGAGTTTTTCAAGAATCAATTATATTAAATTAAATACATTTTGGATGCCCGAATATACATTTAAAGCAAGTGGTCAGTTATGGTCAAGAAAGAGTAAACGAAATCGAGAATTGTGTCCAAAAATTGACAAAAAGTCGAGAAATTTATGAGGAAGAAAAATTTTAAAAAGAAGGAAATTCGCGTCTACCTGAATAAAAAATTAGAAGTCTCGAGAACATTCTAAGTAACAATGTCTTTTTAGTTCAAAACAGGAAAAATTGCAAATTTTTTGTTTTCAAAGATCATGATTTTTTAATTTTTAACCTTCGCTTCGTCCATGTAAACAATCTAGAAAACATGGAAAATGATCTAGGAAATCTGATAAAAACGAAAAAAAAATTTTTTGAAAGAAAATGATGGCATTATTTATCATTTTTTGTTACGAGGGGGATGTAAATTTTTCAAAAAAAAAAAGAAATACTTAACCAAGAAATTCAATTCGTGAATTTTGGTAGACAATTGTTTTGACATTTTATGGTCATATGTATTTTGAAACATCGCGCATCGAGCCATTTTTGAAGTTCTACATTTTAGCGATAACAATCATCTTGCCGATTTGTTTTCAACATTGTAAATGTAGATATGTATGAACACAAAGTTTCAAAATCATTCGAATTTTTTCAAAGTTTTGTGACTTTTGAATCAAATGAATTAATTACTTACGTATTTTGCTTAGACGATTAGAATTTCATTCATATTAGGTATTATTAAAAATATATTGGTAGGTAATTTATGTACTTAGCTACTTACTTTCTTTAGTCAGCAGCCAAGTTATTTCTGTAAAGATGAATCTACAAATTTCGAAAAATATCATTTTGATGAATGGTGAATTTAAAATACCGAGTAGACTTACCTATTTTAAAAAATCGAACATATCAATAATATTAACATTTCTTACAAATGAATTAAATCGTGATCGTAAGAAGTTTTTGCGTCGTAGCTCAATTTCTATGGAGCACGAAAATGTTTTGCCTTTTTGCTAAATCAACTGATTGATTTCAATACCGATGAAGATTTCCCCCCACTCTTTCAATATTATTACTCATGATCTCATGAAGATTATAAAAATAACAAATCAACGTCGTTGAAGCTTGTGAAGGTTTTTACTTGATTGTTACTGTCATGTTTGTGTAATTTTCCAAGTGAAACAGAATGAATTTTATGTTGACAAATTTTCTTGAAAAAATTAGGAAGAATAGTACTTAGTCCGGCAGGGGACAATAGGATACCTTGCACCCCCTGCCGATCCTCTGGGACCTGTTTTTTCTTGAAGGGGACATCCTAAGGAACATTTTAATCATGGGTGGCCAAAAAAAAGTTGGCCCTAGGTACAAAATGGCGGCCATTTTGATCAACAGATTTGGTCAAATTTCATATTTCGCTCTGTAACTCGAAAACTAAGGCACTTACGATAAAATTTATTATAACCAAAAATGTTCAGCACAAAATTTACTATATTTTTTGTCCCTACGTCAATGCGTGAAACTGCCGCGTTCGCGAGATACGCGCGCGTAAAGTTGCGCGAAGTCATCTTTAATAAATAATATTACTTTGTGTATAGGCAAATAAGGAAATAATGAAACATGTTTAGCTATAGCGAAGCATTTATTGCAAAAAAGTGTCGAGGGTGGTCCCCTGACTAACCTCTTAAAAGTTCGCAACCCCCAGACTTTGTGCTAAATTTTTATGGAGCCCCCCCCCCATCCCCCAACAATAATTTTTCCCAAATAACTTTTCAGGGTTTGATTTAAAACAAAAATAGCTTTGTACTTTTTTATTCTAGATCCAATTTCCTACAAATTTTGTAAAAAAAAAATTTCGTACGATGATGTGGTGAGCAGGTGGAGAGTCCCGAAGGAAGGTGGTCTTGGAAAATATGCTCCAACACTCAAGTATATTACGCTTAAAATCATCGCAAACAGTGAAGGAAACCTATTTTAGGGTACTCACTACTCATTTACAGTAGGCTCATTCTATGTCAACTCGACCAGGTTTTGACCTTGGGTCTTCCGATTTCGCTCAAAATTTTTTTAAGAGTTCTCCTCGATGGTCTAATGAAGGAATCACCGTCATTCCGATCCTAATCCTTCAGGGAGGCGGGGGGGTGGCCCTTGTAATTTTCGTATTTTTGGGATTTTTTGCGAAATTGCTCAACTTTGAAGGAGCATATTATCTCGAGATTGGTTAGGTCTACGATAAATCTGTTCATGCTGTTTTGTAGAGAATTAAAAGGAGATTCAAAATTGATAATCACTTTTTGAAAAGTTCAAAGTTGAGCTTTTGTGATGGAAGCTCAACTTTCATGATGAGTACAAAAAATGAAGGGCCCCATTAAAAAATCTGAAAAAATTACTATGAAGAGAACTTTTAATGTATTTTTCAACTAATTACTTTTCAAGATGGGATCTCAATACCCCTGCGGGGCACAGGGGTCCTAAATTTTGGTCAAAATTCAAAAAAATGGAAAAAGTGAAGTAATATATCGATTTCTACTAATTCGAAGGCGCTGAGTTCAAATATGTGCTTAGTTTTTTCATTCGACCCCTCTGAACCCTCCTATCGGCCCCCTAATGAGGTCAAAATTCAAAAAAAAAGAAAAGAAAAATAACGTATGACGTGTCGTCTGTTGGGTTTTTGAGGACGCTGAGTTCGAAAATTTGCTTATTTTTGGGATTCGACCCTTTAGTGCCCCCCTAGCCCCCATTTTGAAAAAACACATTGATTTTTAAATGATTTAGTAATTTTGGAGTCAGTGTGGAGAACGAAGGAGGCGGATCGAGAAACTAAGTTGATAATCGAGCTCAGCACCCTTGAATTAGTAGAAATCGATATGACACATGCTATTTCCATTTTTTTGTATGAATTTTTTCAAAATTGGGGGCTAGGGAGCACTAAAGGGTCGACTCTCAAACATAAGCACATATTCGAACTCAGCGCCCTCAAAAACCCAACAAACGACACGTCATACGTTATTTTTCATTTTTTTGAATTTTGACCTCATTAGGGAGCTGATAGGGGGTTCAGAGGGGTCGAATGAAAAAACTAAGCACATAATTTGAACTCAGCGCCTTCGAATTAGTAGAAATCGATATATTACTTCACTTTTTCCATTTTTTTGAATTTTGACCAAAATTTAGGACCCCTGTGCCCTGCAGGGGTATTGAGATCCCATCTTGAAAAGTAATCAGTTGAAAAATACATTAAAAGTTCTCTTCATAGTAATTTTTTCAGATTTTTTAATGGGGCCCTTCATTTTTTGTACTCATCATGAAAGTTGAGCTTCCATCACAAAAGCTCAACTTTGAACTTTTCAAAAAGTGATTATCAATTTTGAATCTTCTTTCAATTCTCTACAAAACAGCATGAACAGATTTATCTTAGACCTAACCAATCTCGAGATATGTTCCTTCAAAGTTAAGCAATTTCGCAAAAAATCCCAAAAATACGAAAATTACAAGGGCCACCCCCCCCGCCTCCCTGAAGGATTAGGATCGGAATGACGGTGATTCCTTCATTAGACCATCGAGGAGAACTCGTAAAAAATTTTTGAGCGAAATCGGAAGACCCAAGGTCAAAACCTGGTCTAGTTGACATAGAATGAGTCAGAAGCAGTGCTCTTGGTGACTTCCGTGTAGATCACACACCCCTCTCCTCTCACATGACGGCATCCAAAAATAGGTCAAAATAATTGAAAGCTGGGACCTGTCCCAAAAGTTGTAATACGAAGCCTTATTTTGGAAACCACAAGTCCGCCGATCCGCAGCTGCTGCTTTTAAGCACAATCGAAAGTAAGAAAATTCATACGATTTTTATGAACTTTCAACCGAAAATATGTAGATGGTCGAAATTGGGGTCAAAATATGGTATTTTAATTTGAGCAAACCTGTTGATCAAAATGGCCGTCATTTTGTACCTAGGGCCAACCTTTTTTTGGCCACCCATGATTAAAATGATCCTTAGAATGTCCCCTTCAAGAAAAAACATGTCCCAGAGGATCGGCAGGGGGTGCAAGGTATTCTATTGTCCCCTGCCGGACTGTAGGCAAATCTTTTTTTCAAATTACATGGTAGTCAAGATGACGCGAGCATTTATGTTCAAAATGGCAAAAATTCCACTTTATAAAATCGTCAATAAAATTTATGACTTTACTTATTAGAAGATATCAGAAACCGGTCATTTACAAATAAGTACAATCAGTCAAAAAAATAATTTAATAATCAAATGTTGGACATTAAATATGATCTTGAAGTTTTGTTACGGTATAAGAATATATTTCTGCATAAAAGTACATCCAAGTAGGTATTTGAAAAAGCATTGAAATTGGTGATGGTTTTCAAGTACTTAGGTACCTAGCTACCTACTTGAAAAGTTTCAAGCTAACGAAGATGGATAAAAATCTACGCTGGAGCAAATATTGATATTTCTATAAATTGTCAAAGCTAATTTCAGAAAATTCTTTTTATGTCGGAAAAAGAAACACGTTTTATGGAATCGAAAATCGACATACTGGAAATGTTGAATCGTTTTTCAATTTTTTACGAGTCTAATAAAATATCATTGCTTGAAATTGTCAACATTTTTCTGAACTTTCTAATACGTCGTTACAAATCTCAAAAATAATAAATACAATATTTTTATAAAATTTTGATGGTTTATTACTTAGTTGTCCTTGAATTATTTTTGTGTTCCTTGAAAGCCAATTTGGACATTCATTCAAGTTGAAAATTCGTAATTCTTGAAAAAAAAAATAGTTCGAGTAGGTACAGTTCCTATTTCATACATGGAAAATACCTATTCGAAATGTGTGGATCATTTTTTTTCTGAACAAACTTGATTCATGATCTTTATTTCTAAGATAAAATAATCTACCGGTATGGTATAATATTTCCTAAATTAATACCAACTATTATTGATTAAAAACTAGAAACTACAGCATAGAGAATTTATAGACTGATGTGAAAACTGATCTGGTTATTAGCTTAAACAGACACGACTGCCGCAATTTGCTTTTGCATCGCTGTACTTTAATAGGAAGACCCAGCACAATCAATAATCTCCCATTTACTAGCCATTGTTTTATGCTTACGAGTGTGTGTGAATACATAACGTCTGCTGTTATCCAATTTTTTATCGCCGTCAGCAAACAGATACTCCTTAGATCCGACATTTTTTATTTGAATTCCGTCTCCGTCAACATCGATATTCCAGAGAGTGATGTTGCCACAAAGATAGCAACCTCTTAGTCGGAGCGTAAATACCATTCGTCTTTCCTCATCGAAGCGAATATAATGGCATGCAAACATCACTTCTTTAGTTCCAACATTAATGAGTTCGATGTGATCATTTCCAATAAAATTTACTTTCCATTTAAAATTCGATGATTTGGTTTCATTTTTAGGAATCCAAGTAAATACGGAGCGTCTTTCTCTATCATGTCCGTAACCTAAAAATTCTTCATCGGCCGCAAATAGATATTCATTGTAAAAAGAATTTCTAATGTATACTTCGCTTGCAGTTAGGAGAGTTTTTATCGATTTGGGTAACTTGTTTTTCATATCTTCATATCGAGACCGTATACTTGGATGAACATACGAGTAGTGTTTTTCATCCATTACTGATTTCATGCCACGAGCAAATGGCATGGAAAGATTGGTGTGAACCAAGCCTAAACTTTCGAGTTTTTCAAAAATAACGTGATGGAATAATATTTTTGACTCTAAATGCTCGATTTTATTTGCTTTTTTTATAATTCTCTCCAAGCCCAGCGTGTATAAAGTTCTATCAAGTGCTTCTTTGCAAATATTATGAGCGAATTGCGGGAAATCGTTTACTAAAATGGTGACGAGATTGAGATACGAGTAGTTGCTGTTTGGCCACAAATTTTTACCTTTACCGCCATCTAGTAAATCATCGGAAATCAGATAGATGGCTGCTGGTTCAATCGCATTGCCCAAACTGTTGAATAGCGATAGTGCAGCAGAGGTATTTACCGCATGGCCAAGTACATCTCTTTTGATAGACTGGGCTAGCCATATCATCCTCCAAACATCTGGATGCTCGCTGACTCTAATTTGGTTGAATAGTGCTTGGAGAATTTTCAGTTTAGAATCTTGGTTTGAAACGAAGTCACTGAAGTTTTGTACCAAATCGATATTAACTGGGTTGTGATCGTGGACTGCTTCAACTGCTTTTTCATAAGTAGAATCGCCAGTTAGTTGTAGCTGTTCATCCGCCAATGGAAATTGTCTACGTTGTATAGCTGATACTATTCCTTCGAGTAGAATTTTATTGAAAATCAAACTGAAATCTTCTTTATTTTCTGAAGATTCAATCGAAATGTCAGCGACTGCAACAGTATCCAACTGCGAAACAGTTTCATCTCCGGATGTACGTTTTTCTTTTAGCATATGCAATGTTTTTTGTATTTCATCGACAGTGGTTTCCAATTCAGTGACTCTCGATTTATCATCCGCGTTCAACTGGTTGCTTCCACTCAAACGTACAAGGATTTCCTGCAATTTGCTGATTATGTTCTCGGCAATGTTCACTGCGTTGAAATCGAAGCTGCGAATGGGAGGAGATGGAATTTCACCTGTGTTGCAATGATATTCTTCGTTGTGCTGTAAAATAATCCCGGCGAATTGCTGGATTTCTTTTTCAATGATTTCCAATTGGATTTTATCGTCAGATGGACAAATTGCTGGGACGCTTCGATCGTTTGAAGAATTGTTGCCCGAATCCATGGCTCACTTTACTCTGATGAAGATCTAAATACTGAAAAAAAAAAAATATATATCCGAAATGTAAATAAATGATAAATCTATCAATAAAGTGTTTCGGCTTATTCATCAATACAACGGTTGATCAACAAATGAATTCAAAAACGCTATAAATTCCATACAAATGATAAAAATTTAAAAAGGTTTTAGTGGCGTCTATTTGGTGACTTTCTCCCTTCACAACGTCACTTATTCGAAGTCGAGTTAGGAATTAGCGCGCTTTATAACAAGCAGGGTTGCAGGCGACCTGACAATAGGGTTCCCAGAATTTTGATTTTCAGTGCTGTTGATAAATAATTAAAGGTCTCTGTGTATTACTTATTTAAGAAGTTTGAATCAACCAAAAAAGGGTTTTGTCCTTTCCCTTCAACTACATTTCTTTATTTTAGTTTATTTAATAATTTTATTTCAAGTGAGATAAATTTGGTTGAGAAAACAAAGAGAGAAGAGAATTTCGGAATTGAAAAGTTCCTAAGACGAAACTCAAAAAAAATAAAGATTTGTTTTTGCAACACTGCCTGAAAAAAGAAAAATAGGAAGGATAAGGGAAGGGCAATTCAGTTTTTTGTGGGGTGCTAGTTTTTTATTCAAGCACATATTCGCGAAAAATGTAGAGAACATTTTAACTAGGAAATATTGTTTATAATCAAATGCAAAAATTTGAGAACTTATAAAAAATTAAAAATTTGAAAGAATAATTTGAAAATATTTTGAAAGAATCTGAGCAAACTTGTGAACTAAAAATATGAAAAAATTTAAAATTGAAAAAGAATTGTTGAAAATTGAAAATTAAACTAGACTTGTTTATCGGTTATAAGAAACTGATATTGGCTTTTTTTGATCGATATTTTTATTATTGGGATATTGGGGGGAGGGGGTATGAAATTTAGAAAAGTAAGTATAGGTACTAATAAATTACAAAACAGTTTCATCTCAACGAACAAATTCTTGGGGAAAAAATTAACCAATTGACCCCAAAATGAAGGGTCAAATGAAGAAGGCAATTGTACTTAGGCTTCAAACCCTGATAGGGTTTGGAAAAATCGGATTTTTTCGGAATCGATTTAAATCGATTTTGTGGCACTTGAAATCGATTTAAATCGATTTAATCGGATTTAAAAAATTGTAGATTTGGCGCGTCTTATGACCATGCACTAGGCCACTATTGAACTCAAAAATTCATTTCATATTAAGTGCTTTATTCTAACGCAGTTATTTCCTCAAAAATAAACTACTCGAAAAGTTGAAAACTTGATATGCTACACAATTGCAGAAGAAGAACAATGAAAATAAATGCGAAAATTTTGAAAAATTGTATATTTTATCAAATTCACTCCTTTGTTTTTTTTATTTGGAATTTGGAATTTAAAAATTCATTTTTTCGCGTGAAATTTGTAATTATTTTTACCGTTTTTTAAGAAAAAGTGAAAAATTCGATTAAATCGATTTATTGAAGTTGAAATCGATGATCGTTTGGGGAAGCGAAATCGATTTTAATCCAATCCCTAAACCCTGATACATTAAATACACTGTTGTACACAAAGAAGAGAAAACGGAAACAGATGAGAAATTAAGTAGGGAATAGGTATGTTTTCAACGACCAAAGAGGCAAAAGTCTCTAAACCTAAAAAAAAAAAAAATTGATCACAGAGTTCACCCGCCGATCAAATTAAAGAATTGTATTGTAAAAGTAACGCCTACCTAAATACCCAAGATTCACAACTAGGGACCAAAGTAAAAACTCTAATATCGTGATGAATCGGTTCCATTCTATTCTCTTTTATTTGTCCATATGTTTTTGTTTGTACATTTGTAACATCTTAGTCTTTATTGCCACATGTTGGTTTAAATTTCACACAAAAAAAAAGTTTTTTAATGCGTTGAGGTTCTTATATCCAATTATTTTATGTCGGACAGACCAAAAATCTGGTTCTTAAAAGCGATATGTTCTTATAACTGACAGCAGAATGATAAAAATGAAAAAAATAAAGAGGTCAAACAATTTTAAAACTTTTGTTCCTGGGATAATTGAATCGCAAAATGATACGATCACTCGTCAATTGATAAACACTAAAAAAAAAAAAAAAAACTGAAAACCCGAAACCCAAAACCCAAACAAATTTTTAGGGTTAAGGGTTTTAGGTTATTCATTTCCAAATTCATTTAGGTTATCAGTTATGGTTTTTTTTCACTAGTTTTTATGAGGGTTAAGGGTTCCAGTTATTTTTCAAGGCAAAAAATAAAGGTTTTTCAGGGGTTAAGGTTCCAGAACCGGTTCCGGTTTCCATCCCTGCGCTAGCGCGAAAACCCCTATTAGGCAGATGCGGGTTGACGTCACAACGCGTATAACTGGTTGCGTTTAGGGTTCCCCTGCAGTTTCTCAGGCCAGCGGTTATTGTTATCCCAGCTATGAAACGCGATGATATTAAGAAAAGCGAATGATTTATTTTTTATTGGTTATTTCATCTCTTGAATTTAAAATTTGTTATCGATATAGTGCTTCTACCAGCTTTTCCTACCTCAAGATCAATGTGCTATCTTAAATTTTTAGGTTATTTAATGTAAAATGTAAAAAAATGTGTATAGGTACTTGGGTAGTATTTGTAATGAAAACGTAGTTTTACAACTTTAAACTTTCATAACTCTCGTACGTTTACCGGCACAATTTTCAAACCTATCCCACCTTGTAGAGAATTTTACATACATCATTTTCCCTACCTCAAACACCTATGTGCTCACCCAAATTTTTGAGTTATTTTAATGTGAAGTGAAAAAACTATGTAGTATATATGCTACACTTCGTGAGTTGGCCTGAAATTGTGAAGGGGTAATAGGCAACCAGGCCAAACTGCATGTGCCTAATTGCAATCGATCGTTCATGTTTCATTTTCATTTTTTGTTTTTGTTTTTCAACTTTTAGCCAATCGGCGATCTAGTATTTTGAAATAGTCAATGAATGAGTAGTATTTGTCTAATTGTGTTGGGACCAGATGCAAGATGTTTTGGAATTAATTATTATTTTTTATTTTATTTTAAAACAATTGAAATATATCATAATAATTTTGTGATAATGAAATATTTTTAAATGTTGATTTTTAAATTACAAAATTTAAGTAATAAGTTTCACGATATTCATACGTGTGTATATGTTCATGTATATTTATTTTCACTGTTTAATTTAACTAAGTGAACTGTGAGCGTAATTAACGTAATCCTGTAAATACTATTGCATAAGAGAATTGACTGTTTCAGTATTTGGGCCAACAACACCTACAAATACCCACAAATTCTACTCTTTGCTACAGATAGAATTTATTTCATCAGTTCAATTTCTTATCTTAAAATTTTTTCAAACCAAAACTTCAAAGTTTTAAACTTCTTTTCAACATTTTTCCAACTCGATTTTTGTATCCAATCCTGATATTTTTCCATACTCTGAATAGTATTATGTAAAATAATGTCTTCTGTTGCACACCTACCCTAGTCACATCATGAAATTGTTTCTCATTTATTGAGATTTTTTTGGAAAATGAAAAAAATGATGATAAGTATGTGAAAAAAATCAAGATGTATAACATGGTGTCCATTCTCTGGAAAACCGGGAAAAGTCAGGGAATTTTGGTGGTCTGGAAAAGTCAGGGAAAAGTCAGGGAATTTTGGAATTTTCTCTGGAATTTTTCGAAAATCCCAAAAAAATGTAAATCATTTAGAAAAATGTTTTTTTGCTTATTTTATTATAAATTTTTCAAAAAATTTCGCCCTCGCTCCGTTCGGGCCAAATTATTACATCTTTTATCCAATTATTGTCTTATTCATCATTTTTTGTCGGTCGTAATGTACAATAAAATTGATATTTAAAATGCATGTCTTTGTCCATTGAATTATGAATTATCCAAAAAAAAATTCCCTCGCTACGCTCGGGGTAATTTACTCTCTTCCTTTCTACAAAATTTATTTTTAATCTTAAGTTTTTTGGAAACTTACTTTTTAATGAGCTGTAATGAGAAAGAAATGTCATGATACCCTTGACCACGATGTTGAAAAAAAGGGAGGGAATGGAACAAAAATCGAAATTATTGGCCATGTTTTGGAAAACATGAATGAGGGAAAAGTGGTAAATTTTCATATTTTGAAGATGTTTTTTCGCAAAAATTTTCGCCCTCGCTTCGCTCGGGCTCAACACATTTATATATTTTCATAAAATGATTTATATTTTACCTTCTCATTCACTTTTTTATTTATTGGTACATAAACTAAAAAATTGCAAGGGATTTCGTGAATTTATAAATTTGAGACAAGTGTTTTTCATTTTGGAGGGGAAGGGGGGAATGAAATGTGAAATTTTTTTGAATTTTTAGCCCGGAAAAATCCGAATTTTTATTCGCTCAATTTGGTAGACACCCTGGCATAATTTATTTCATTACTTAATTTTGCGTTGGAAAACTTGGTTTTCCTTTCTATTTAAATTTTTTTCTGTAGGTAATAAATTCAAATTTCCAAATTTTTGTGGCGAGGGGGAGTTGGATGGGCGGAAAAATTTTCAGAATTGAATTTGAATATTTTTTTTGACCCGAAGACGGGCATCTAAAGATCTGGTAAAAAGTATCTAGTGATTTTGGAAAAAAAATCGTAAAACCCTATGCATTTTATATCATTTTTATACAAAATTTCGGGATGTAAGTACATCACGCGAAAAAATTACCCCCCCCCCCCCTCCCTGGTTTACAAATATCATATTTATAAGGTCTGGAAAAATTCGAAAAATTGGTCTGGAAAACCTGGAAAAGTCAGGGAAAATAATTTCTGAAATATAGTGGACACCATGTATAAGAAATGTCGACAAATTGTAAACTGGAAAAAATTATAAGTTGGAAAGCGATTATAAAAGAAGGTGATAAAATGGTTATGAACCGTTTTTCCCAAAGCCAAAATAGCGAACCGACATTTTCCCAAATAAGATTTTTCATGAAAAAATTTTCACGAATCCTTTTTTCCAAATACCAAATCCCAAATCCTTTGTTTCCAAAATGAAAAAATCGATGTAATATTTAATAAAGTTTATTTCTGTTTTGCTAAAAACTACCGAAATCTTTGGTAGTTTTTTTGGTCTTCAGTAGTCAAAAACTACCGGTAGTTTTATTTTGTCACAATAAAAAAAAGGCACCTATTTATCAGCCCGACAGAAAAGATGGTTTAAACGACGAAAATCAATGGTTTCCACGACAGAAAAAGTGGTTGCACGACAGAGTAAATGTTCCCACGCCCAAAAATAGTTTCGAACGACAAAAAATTGATTACGCCGGACAAATAATATATTAAACGACAGAAATGGTAAACGAACGACTGTTTAATATTATACACGATTACAAGCTGAACGACAAAAATTAGAATTAACGACAGCAGGGCACGACGAGACATCATAAAAAAAAAGAACGACGAAAGAGGAAAGACTATGGTTAATACAAAATATCTTGGATTTCTACCAAATTTGGTGAGGTAATTTACTTAGGCAAGGAGAGGGGGAGCAGGAGATGCACTTTGAGCACCTCCTTTTGAATAAAATGTTGTTTTTCGTGTTTTTTAGAAATCAGCAACATTGGAAAAATAGCAATTGCCTAGTATGGGTTTTAATTTTCTTTTCGTTTTTTAAAATCAAATTCAGTTACTCATAAAAAGGATTTGAGGGAGGTTAAATTCCCAATTGAGAAGATATTTGAGCTCGTCAGTGTGCCAGAAAAAATAAAAAACCATGCACAAGAGCTCAAACTTGCTTGAAATTTTTTCAATTTTTTTTAAATTTTGATTCTTGAATTTCTTTTCAATTTCAAAGTATCCAACAATGAGCAAAAAATGGTAGAAAATTTTTGGGTTGAAGAAATCGAAAAAAACATAAAATTTAAAAAAAAACTGGGAAAATTTCAAGAAAATTTGAAATGAAAGCAAATCATTTCTTAGGTAACTCGTATGATTTAAATTTCTTCCAACTCACTGTTCCCAATGGATAATTTCAAAATTCTTCTTCAATTTTGTTCAACTTCGATCTTTCTAAATTTCATTTTTTTTAATTTTCAACTCCGCGGTTTTGCAAAATTTCTTCCAACACGATGTACAATAATAATTAGAAGAGGTTGTAAAAAGTAAATATACTTATAAAACCGATAAAACTCAAAACCCAAAGTTTGTAAATTTTGAGAAAAAATTTAAATTGAAAGGAAATTCTAATCGGAAATTTTAAAATTAGTCGGGGATAACCTGTTTACTGTCGGGCATTGCTCTAATCTCGTCGTTCATTGAGATCTGTCGTTCACATCACCTAAACTGTCGTGGCGAATTGGCTGTCGTTTAAATACCCAATTTCGTCGTTGAATTTTTTTCGTCGTGCGATCTATTGTTTTGTCGTGCTATTATAATTTTCCCATAAAAAAAATCAAAAAAATTAGTAAAAAAGTTGGTAATTTGTAAAAAAAATCAATGAAAATCAAGTGCAATATAGTACAAATAAAAGAAAACACATTCAAAAAATCAGTTTTCTTCAAGGCGTCATCAATTTTTACCAACTTTTTTCAAAAAGTTTGATTTACAAAATTTTATGCCATTTTTGAGTAGTTTTACCCCTGAAAAACCTCAGGAGAATGAAAAAAAAACTACTGTTCCACCACTATGCAATAGGCATTCCATAGAAATAAAAAAAGAGTGTGATTCATGAAATTCTATATTCGGAATTTTTACATTCGGGATTTTTGCATTCAGGAAAAAAGTAATTCGAGAATTGTATTCGGGATTTTGGGATTTGGGAAAACGGATTTGTGAAAATTTTTTGTGAAAAATCTTATTCCGGAGAATGCCTGTTCGGGATTTCAGCTTCGGGAAAATGACTGTGAACCTGATAAAATAGGTATCTAAGGAAATTTCAGATTGAAAAAACTTCAAGAATGTAGAAAAATGTTTCAAGAAAAATTTCAAGGCTGAAATTAATTTGAGTTTGAAAAAAAAATCATTTCAAGGTCAAAAAAATGGGGAAAAATTCTGAAATTTGAAATAATTTCAAGTTGGAAAGAAATTGAAAAAAATTTTCTAAGAACAATTGGTGAACAATTTCAAGTTGAAAAAAATTAAAAATTTCTTAAATTTCAAGGTTAAGAAGAAATGAAAAATGTTAATACTTAGTTTAAATAAATTGAAAAAATTTAATGAAAATGGAAAGACGGAGCAAAAAATTTCATGTTTTAAGCTAAAAAAAAAATAAAACCCAAACTTAAAACTTCAAATTTTAAAAATAAAGGTCTAACCAGCCTTGCTTATTTGACTAACGCCAACCTTATTTTTTACTATAAAGTGAACGCACCTCAGTTATCGTAATAATAACAATTACAATGTATTTGCTCTTTATGAGCCAAAATCATCTTATATAATACAATTATTCATAGCATTATGGTTGTTTTTAATATATAATCATTGATTATTTCAAAATGTAGGAATAAAGATTGGTAGTAATCAAGTAGGCGAATTGGTAGGTATCGGGTACTGATAAGAAAGCTGCTGAAAAAGGATCATTTCGTAAGCCAAAAAACTTTAATTTTTCATTTTTTTTCTAATTTTTCTCTTTTTTCCATAATTACAAAAATAATTAAAATACGTTTAAAAATAATTAATTCAACGTTTAATTTAACATAATTATTTACATATCAGAGAAACTACTGAGTGTGCCAAGTGGTTTACAGTTGCTTTACATTTCAAAATAAAGGTATATCGGTTTGTTTTAAATGTACGTTTTTGGCTGTGTAATTTGAAAAGTCGATTTGATTTTATTTTAAATAATTTAGCGAAATATTGAATTTCGTAAGCAGTATACAGATGGTCAATGTTGATTTTATATAAATTTGTTTTTTGAATTGGCATTTTGTTTTACTTACAGTGTAGATGAAAATATACCATTGGCTTGCATTTTTCAAGAATGAAATCACGTCTATTTCTAATAAATTGTTTAAATTAACCAGGAATAATTTATCTGACATTGAAATTATATCATTCTCGATCGTTTTGTTCTGCATTTTAATATGAATCATGGATTTTATTAAGGGTATGCTCTACTTTATTATCAGTAAAAATTGAAAAATTTAGGATTAGGATATCTTAAGCATTATTGAATAAAATGATCTGAAAATTTATTATGTGCTTCGAAGCAACATTATCTTTTGTGGAATTTTGAGATATTTTCAAAATCTGTCTTCAATAAAAAAAAGAATAATTTTTAAAAGTCACCAAAAGTACTTTGGATAAAAAAATGTCGTTGTTTGTTCAATTTTTTCAAACATTTCTTTTTTTCAAAATTGGAAAAGAAATTTTGAAAATACCTATCTCAAAAGTCCTCAAAAGATAATGTTGTTCCGAAGCATAAGTATTAAATTTTCAAAACATTTTATTCAATAATGCTCAAGATATCCCGATCCTAAATTTTCCCACTGATAACAAGCTATAGCATACCCTTAATATCGGTAGTTTGAGTGTCTTATGAATTTCTGGTTGGGTGAACAGATTATTTATTTGATTTTGATTTATCGGTAAGTTTTTTTAATAAGTTTGGATTAGGAGTAGCAATTACTAAAATAGTACATGTAAAGTGGATTAATACCGTGATGATAAAGTGTTACCATTATTTTATTAATTTCTACATCATCCTTACCTAATAGAAATTCGACATGAGTTGTGAAAATTATTCATGAAAACTACGAATAGGTGAATTTTTTTCACTTCTTTTGATGTGTAAATTTTAATATAAACCGAAACTAAAAACGAGGCTTGTTTGAAAGAATAACGAAAAATAAACGCATCAACTTACTATTATAGTATTAGATGTTTACATAGAGATCGACGTTATTGAGTTTCAGTGATAGATAAAATTTTTTCTTCCAGTGAAATGAGTCACCCGGGTTTCTATTTTCTTTTCAATTTTCACGTTCGATTTTTCGAAAAAATTGAAAATTGAGAAAAAGGAAAACAGAATCTCCGCGTACTTGAGTATTTTGAAATAAGAACTTTATATCGTTGATAATACTGATATTCGAAATCTAACTCCATTTCTTCGACTAAATTTTACCAGTAAACTTACATTCAGTAAATATGAATAAGTGAAAACTTACATACCTTGTTTTTTCCCTAAGTTTTCGAAGTGAATTTTTTTCACTGCACCAAAACTTTTTTAAAAACAAATCAATAGATGAGATTTTCAATTTTAAATGTAGGTAAGCGTAATAATTAACAGTCTGGACCGTTCTTCTCGAAAACACTGGTAAATCAGAAGTTAGGATTACAGGGGACTGAATTAGAGTGATCTAGCTCGAATCACAGACACCGCTACTAAACATATTCTCGCCTCGTATACCCTTGCACTTGAAACAATAGTTTTTCGCGCTAGCGCAAAAACCCTAAGTAATAACCGACAAGTGAGAGTGTATTGTACCGCGCAAAGATTAAAAATTTAAAAATTTGAAACAGCTATAAAAAATTTAGAAGTAATAGTATATTACTTAACAAGCAGGCGCGCCCGCAGCGGGTAGCGGAGGTAGCGGTCGCTACCTCATAAACTTTTCGATTTTTTTTTTTTGTGGTACAGTATTAGGGATGTAGGTTAGGATAGTTAATATTCAGGATTAAATCCTCAAAATTCAATTTTATTGTCATGAAAATGATCGCGAAAAGGGTGTTTATCTGGGTATTTTGACCTGCTTAACACTATACGACGCTAGTTTTTTCATTTAGTCATCGCCAAAACTGAATGCGTGACGTGAATCTACGTTGGAAAACACGTTTTTAGGATATTTTCAAAAATTAGTCAAACTTCGCTGTTAGGGTCTTTTTTACAGTTGAAAATTTTAAGTGGCCAAAACCTCATGAAGGAGTGCACCAAAATTGATGAAAAAATTATCACAAATACACCTCTACGAGATGTAACTTTGTGCCAAAGAACACAAAATTTCATTCACTTCCCTTGGAATTAATTTTTTTTGAAAATTATGCAATAAAATGGCTATAGCTCCGAAAAGGAGGGGGTTGGTGGGGAGGGGGGGATTCAAAATTTTTTACAGCATTTTTTTACATCAAGGGGCACCATCTGGGGAACTTCCTCTTGCTACCTCATCGGAAAATCCTGCGGGCGCGCCTGTTAACAAGTGAAACAAGTACGCAAATACTAACGAGTGTGGAGTTTGCAGCTCGAGCCGCAGGCGAGTGCTGTAATCCACACGAGTTAGTTTTTGCGTACTTAATTTCACTTGTCAAGTAAGGTATTTTACTTAATTGTGGTGAATAAAGTGTGTATCAGTACTATAGTTAATTTTTGATTTACGTCATTAGATAGTAAGTAATTAGATAAGTAACGTTATTGCAACGTTCAAGTTTGAGTCCTTTTTGTTCCTTTCACGTTTGTTTTTTTGCTCAAGTTATTTTTTGTTCTTCCTATTCTAAAATGAAAAGAAGGCCGTAATTTACTTAAAATTGTGTCTTCTCTCAAACTTTTTCCCCCATTGAAACGAACCGTGTTAAGTTAAAACTGTAAAAGCGACCAAGCGACATCAAAAATTTCATCAAAAAACAGACTTCAAAGTACGATAACTAGGTACTTGAAAAATTTTCGAATCATTTTTCACCCTTATACATTTTTTCAAATCTTCTCAAATCAAAATTCTCTTCTTAAAATTACCAAAAAGTATGAAAAATGTGAACTCTGGTAACATTAATCCATCAATAATTTACCTGCTCAGAAGCTTATTCGTATTATCAGTGAGAAATACGTGAAAATCTTAGCACTTCCAAATATGTCGCTTGGTCTCTTTTGACTTGACACGGTTCAAACGAGGTAAATAAAGAGACAAAACAGTGTAGTACTAGCATTATAATGTCAGTACTGCACTGTTATTTCAGTACCACACAGGTTTTTTTGTATTAATAAACCTCATCAGTAAAGTGGTACTTTACTCACGGAAAACAGTGTAGTACTGATACACTTTATTCACCATAATTAAGTAAAGAAATTTATAAAATTTAGAGTTGAACAAATTTGAACTTGGAATAAATTTGGACTTACATAGTCGAAATCGAATTTGCGTAAAAATTAATGAAAAGCTAGTTAGTTTATAGTCCAGTCAAATTAGGATTTCACTTGGAATAAATTGGGGGAAAATTTTTTTTGAGCCAACGTGCTCTGGAAGGTATCCTGATGAACATATAAAAACTCCACCGAAATCTGCTCGTGGCATTTCCCCCCAGGTCCACATTTCTGCCCCCAAAATCAGTTTTTTGCATTTTTCTCGTTCCCTATCACTTTGTTTGAAAAAATAGCTCTATATAATTTTAAAGAGCTTGAAATTTTACGTAAAATTGATTCTATGAAAATTTTTGTACGACTTCCCCCAACACGAGATACGCCCCTCTCCATTATACCTTTGGTTCTTCATTATCTGAAACTTGCTGTTTTAGCGATGTTATTTTGAAAAAAATACTATAAAATAATGTTATTTCTTCAGTGTCGTATATGATATTAGGATCACAATTGTTTTTACGAGGAGCACGAGGTCAGCTCTTGACCCCCCCCCCCTTCTATGAACAGAAATGTTTACCACAAATGATATAGTACAGTCGCAATTCAAGAAAGTGGCTTTTGATGGAAGAAGCATGAAAGATGGTATAGGTAATGCACAACAAGATGAAATTTTTTTTAGAGAACATGAAACACTCAAGATTTACCATAATGGTGCGAGGGAGTTGGTATTTTGAGGTCTCCCCCCCCCCCCCCAATAAATGAATAAAAAAGATGAAAATTTGTGAAATTTTAATGAAAAAGGTACACGTTTGTCTTTGATTAAACTCGAAAGCTGGGAACTTTCAGGAAGGGTTACATATCTCAAAAATTGTAGAAAAAGGATTGAAATTTTGAGATTTTCAAACCGATTTAAAATCCAATCTGCTGTTTTCGAGATATCTTACTTTGAACTTTGAGAAATTTGAATAAAATAAAAAAGGCGGAAATTTGAAAAATTTTAATTAAAGAAGTAAAAATTGCAGAACGCTTTAAATTTTTATTTCTCAAAAACCCCTGAACCAATTGAGCTGAAATTTTCAGAAGTGACAGAGGAAAGTTGGAAGGTGCTACAGTACAAATTTCAGTTCAATGTTGAGGTATGTCATACCCCAGGTTGCTGAAAATTGATTACAGTTTTTTGAATTTCTTATCTGAACTTTGAGCGTGAATAACTTGAAAACTAAGCCCTCTCAAAAAAATCTGATGACACACTAACGAAAGTAAATTTAATTCTCTACAATGTCCTTCACCGACTTTTTTGCGGGACGCCTCCTTTACTCAAAAAACGGTCACCAGAGGGCGTAATGGGAGGTTCAAAACTAACATTTTGCATTTTGGCATTCGAAATTCGGTAAAAGGACATAATCTGACACATTGTGGGTCGCTGATTCCGAATTTGTCTTTGTTTTACCGATTCCAATCCCCTAGATGTCCCTAGGGACTTAAGGATGCCTGCGGGGATGGAGGAGGGAAAGGCTGAAATTTCAATTTCGGCAATTACTTTAAAATTACATACAGCTTTTATGAAATTTGGGGTTATGTTTTCAAATTTGGCCTTAGTTTTTCGATTTCAGCCCCCCTAGATTCCCTATGTACATTAGAGAGCTTAGAGGTCCAAAATTTTGAAATTGGGTACTAGGCAAAAATTTTAATTTCGAGTAATAACTTGAAACTGATTTCAAAAGCCTTAGTTTTTTTATTTGAATTTCCCTAGATGTCTCTATGGACATAAGGGGGTATCGAAGTTCAAAATTTTGAATTTGAAAAGAAGCAATATAAATTATGTAAAAAGGATTGCTGATTTCAAATTTGGCCTTAATTTTTCGAGTTGAATCATCCTTCGACGCTAATAAACTTACATTACCTACGTTGTATGTGAAAACCGAAAAGTCGGTTACCTTACGCGGACTGCGTAAGGTTTTTTTTATTTCTGTTTCTGAAATAGTGACATATATAGGATTGAGTCAGTATACAAATCAAAATGAAAATAGTTTGGGCAGTAGGATGAAGTGATTTTTTTAATTCAAAAATTTCTTTTGTGATAACATTTTGACACACATAGAGCTTAAAAAACGGCCTCGAAATATTTTTAATTTGTGTTCAAAATTTAAGGAAATGTAGAAATTTTTTAAATTTGAGAAAATGCTACACGAGGAAATGGAAAAATTAATCGAATTTGATGATGCAATAGAAGGAAAAAAAAATAGCCCAGTGAGATGAAAAAAACCACATCAGAATATTTTTTATTGCCGATTTTGTTCTTGAGATACCCTAGAGACGATATCAGTCAAAATTATTGAAAATTATACACTCTTTTTATTGAACTCATATTTTACCGTGATGAAAACTTTCCCAGAAATGGAACAGTTATGAAATAGTATATTATGCAACAAGGGAGATAAAGTGATTTTCGACGAATTTTGAGGTTTATTGCCCGAGCGAAGCGAGGGAAATAACTCAAAATCGTCGAAAATCATTTATCTCCCGAGTTGTATACGATATTTTTCATTGTAGAGGGAGTAAAAGTCGAGTTTGAGCACTCGAGCGATTCGCGAGAGGGAGTAAAAGTAGACTTTTACTCCCTCTACAATGAAAAGTTCTAATCATGCATGACAAAGTGATGCTAATTTTCAGGTATTTCATTCTTTTAAATCAGTATTTTTAAGAACTTCGAAGATAAATGTTACCTATCTTCTAATGTACCAGTTCAATTTATAACAACGTAAGGAACACTAATATTTTTACCTTAAGATAATATTTTAAGATGCATCGATCTAATTTTTAAAAATTACTAACTCGATATCCCGAAAATCGTAAATTTTTCAAAAATCAATTATATTAAATTATAAACACATTTTGGATGCCTGAATATGCATTTAAAGCAAATGGTCAGTTGTTGTCAAGAAAGAGTAAAAGAAATCGAGAATTTCGTCCGAAAATTGGCAAAAAGGCGAGAAATTTATGAGGAAGAAAAATTTTAAAAAGAAGGAAATTCGTATCAACCTGAATAAAAAATTAGAAGTCTCGAGAACATTTCAAGTAACAATTCTTTTTCAATTCAAAACAGAAAAAAATTGCAAAATTTTTTCATAAAATGTATTTTTTTTTTAAATTTTCAACCTTGGTATTGCCCATAATTCTCTTTCAGATCCCGCAAACAGTTTTCCTCCAAGTACAACCGATCTCGAGATATGAGCCCTCAAAGTGGAGTAATTTGGCAAAAATTGCAATTCCATAAAAATTACGAGGATCCTCTCCCCAGCTCCCTTGAAGGTTAGAAGGAAAATGATCATGATTTTTTGAACAGATCATCAATACTTGTAAAAAAATTTTGACCGAAATCGGAAAGCTCGATTTTATTCTTGGTACCTACGAATTAGTATGGAATCACCCATTAAAAATTAAATAAAAGCACCCCTCGCTCAGCTCGATTCAAAAAATCGAGGAAATTTTTCCATTTTCTATTTCGAAGTTGAATTTCCATCGCGAAATAAAGAGAACAAAAAAATTCATATCACTTTATTTCATTCATACCCGTGTCATCAATAATTTGATACGAGTGTAGAGTGCAATACCACAAATCGCATCTTTTTTTTTTTTACCAATTTCTGCCATGCTTATGAGAGCATTCGAACGTCGAATATTAAGAAACTTTACGCACCAAATAATTAAATTTTTTCTATCGCAGATAAGCTTTAGAATTTATTACTTCCTCGCTTCGCTCGGCGGCATCTTTCTGCACGTACCACTTGGGATTTGAAGAAATCATGAAGAAAAAAATGTAAAAAAATCAATTCTCAATTAATACTACGTAAATTTGCGGAAAAAAATAAAGCAGCAAACAGAAATAAAATTTTACGAAAAAAATAACTTGGAAAATATTTTTGGTTGAAAAAAATTTCAAATTTTGTTCTGCCAGCGGGGATCGAACTCGAGACCTTCTGGCTCTAACCATGCAGCTACCGGTGCTGCTTGCCGAAATGTGTTTGACAACGCCGACAACGGTATAAATGTCACTAAAGTACGTAAAACTACCCCCCCCCCCCATGCGCGCGTACGCGTATATGCGTACGTAATACGTATTATACGCTTAGCTACGCCATGCCATTAATATTTTCCTGTCATGAATTGTTTCCCATAGGTACATAATTCATAAATATTTCTAGAATTAACACCAGCCAGCAATTGTTTGTACCCCAAAAAATATGAGATAACCTTAAGGTTAAATCACACATTATTCATCTATAATCAGTTGCAATTTCGATTTTAGACATAAATCATGTTAAATGTTCAAAAAAATAACATGATCAATTTCCAAAATTACAAAAATTTTGCTATATAAGTCAATGTATGCTTTCATACTCTACATTAAAATTTGTGAATTGAATTTCTTGTTAAAAAACTTACTTTTTTAGTTCGTCGTTATGAATTTTTACAAAATTTTCGTAATTGTATTCGTCGTTATTGCGGCCAATATTAATGTGGCTTTTAGCTTTTTTTATACCAATCTAAAAAGTCCTGGTAGTGTACCCTCAGGACATGAGTGTTACGATTCCTCTGAATGTGTAAGTGGCACCAAATGTGTGGCAAATGGAAATATTGCATCAGGAAAGCATTGTGAATGAGGTTAAATGAAGAAAATATGTAATCACAGCTATGAATTCATCTAGTTTTCAATTTTGTAATTTTTCTCTTAGTGTAAGTACAATATTTTCATGTTTTTTTTCGCAATAATTTTCCTTTTCATTTTAATCACACCTTAAAACATCAATATAGTCTACAATAAATCCACTACGTGAATACTTTTATGTATAAGAATAGTTATCTGGATTTTTCCGCTTTACTTGTGTGTTTTTACAAGCATATTATTTCAAATATAAAATACTCATTTTGAACTGATACTTGTTGCATTTTTATTGCGTATTTATGGGTACTTGAAAGCAGAGGTGGCGTGATGGGGGAGTGTATGGGAGGGTATAATACCCCCAGTCATTTTTCAGTCTGAAATTTCGGTAAAATTTCAGAAATTTTGGGTAATTCGACAAAATCTTGGAAATTTTGGCAAATTAAACAATTTTTTGGAAATTTTGCAGCATAACTGATAAAAATTGAACAGATTCGAAAACTCGAGGAATAATTTCCAGACATGAGCAAGCCTAAAAATTGACCTATTAAGGTATGATGATACCAGTTTGAGGACGATGATATTTTTCAAGTTTTTGTTACTTACGTTGATCTCTAAAAATGGTGTTTTTTACTTTCCATGATGTTGCTTCACATTGTTTTTGTTTTAATCATTGCAAAAAATTCTCGAATTTTGAATTCTTATTCTGTAATTTCAAATTTTTTAGTCTTTAGTCGGCATTTTTGAACCTCATACTCCCAAACATTTGTGTTTGAACCGCCTCTGCTTGAATATTTCTTTTTAATAAAAAATTTCGACACGTTTCACTTTTTTTTCTAGCTTGAGTTTTTTTAGAGCATTAATGAAAAAAAAAAAGTTCAACTTTTAACAAGATAGGATACTATTGATCTATGAATTCAACTAGGTATTTTTCAATTTTGTTACCTATTTTTTCTCTGTGTGATTATAATTTTCTCAAATTTTTTTGCAATAGTTTACCTTTTTTTTTTCAATCTTACCTTAAAACATCAAATAGGTCATCTATTAAGGTGGCTTTCGCAATCAACTGGTGGTAATTTGGCAAAAGCTAGGTAATAATCGTATTTACATTACAGAAAATATACTTACTTATTATCAACGCACATCAAAGCTGAATCATCTCAAGCGTTAAGCAGTCTACTGGAGGCTGGATCGTCATTAGCCTTTTTCGCAAAATTGGAGGCAGAAATTGAAAAAGTTGTGAAATAACCTCCAATGAATGTGGTAAAAATTCGAGGGTTCTCACTAAAACATCTATTACTCAGGTGAAGCCCAAAAATGTTCAATTTTCAAATAATTGAAAAAAATTGCTTTTTTTGCTTTTTATTGATAGATGGATGATTTTATTATTACAATTTTTTTTGACATGGATATGTCTTTAGGCCTGGGGGGGGGGGTAAAATTTGAAAACTGTAACGGTTACGGTTTACAGGTTACGTAACGGCCACGGTGGATCTAGACTTAATGACATTATGTTCGACTTGAAAAAACTTAGTAATAAAATTGAATATTATATTTTGAAATGGATATGTCTTTATGACCGGGGGGGGGGGGGGGTAAAAATTTGAAATTGTTACGGGTTATGTAATGGTTATGGTAGATCAAGGCATAATGACATTATGTTAGACTTGAAAAAACTTGGAAATAATATTAAATATTATATTTGGACATAATAATATTATGTAAGACTAAAAAACTTGAACATTTACATAACATCAATGTTGGTTATCTAATGTTCATGGTAGATCGAGACATAATGACATTATGTTGGACTTTGAAAAATGCACACAAATGTTGATTATGTAATTTTGACTGTATTTCAAGACCAATGTGAGTTAACTAATGTTTATGGTAGATTAAGAGTTTAAGACATAATGACATTATGTTGGACATGAAGAAACTTGAAAATTGGATTAAATTTTAGATCTAGATATCATAATATTTTTAAGACATAATAAGAAGAATGATGTCTACTGTGGATGAGAAAAGAACTAATGTCTTTCAAATGTCGGTCTAGTGATTGGAAATGAATTGAGATTAAGATATAATCACATTATGTTTATTAAGCTGCAGAAGAGAAAAGGAGAATTAAGGTCTTTAAAATGTCAGTTTAGCGAATAATACTGAAGATATTATGGACTGCCTGATTCAGATTAAGACATAATGACAATGACATTATGTTGAATGATGATAGCTGATATATGTAGTGAAATTTTGTTTGACTGAAAAAAATTAACACTGGTTATGGTTAGGTATGTAACATTTTTAAATTAAGACATAACAACATTATGTTAGACTTGAAAAACTAGGTTGTTACTTAGCGTTCTTAGATCAAGTCTTAATGACATTATGTTAGACTTGAAGAAGTTTAGAACTAAAAATAGAAGTTCAAACTTTAACACTTGGACATAATAACATTTCATAAAAAAGTTACATAACACTAGACACAAGGTCAAGGTTGGTTACTTTACTTACATGACACTGAAATACAATGACATTATGTTAGACTTGAAAAAACGAAAATAAAATTGAATGTTAAATCCGAACATAATAATATTATGTTATGGATATGTCCAAGGGCCTGGGGGTATAATAAAAAATGATTTTTTAACAATAATTATTGAACAGAAAAGTATGTTTTTAAAATAATTTATGGATATTATTCAGTACTGCTGCATTGAAGATGAAGACTAAGGGTTAGATATGATAGCACAACATTTATAAGATAGGACATAATAATATTATGTTAGATTTTAAAAAACAGAAAAAAATTTAAAGACATAATGACATTACGTTTGTCAAATTGTGGGAGGTGAAAGAAGAGTAAGATGTGATACTTTGAAAGCATGCTTATGAAATTATGATAAAACCCTAATCACTTTAAATATATTTGGACATATCCATGTTCTAAGACCGCGTTAATTTTTTTGGAGAGTTTTCATGATTTTTTATGCATAGCCCATCAAATTATTTCAGAAAATGTGTATTTTGAAAATGAATAGAAAAATAATTTGAAAAAGTAGGATTGATATTAGGTGTTTTTGAACAAATTTTCGCTTCCAACTTTCTCCAAAAAATTAGAAAAATCGAGATTTTTTTACGTTTTAATAGTAATAATTAATAATTATAGGTACAATCAAGAGGATATTCAGGAAGCTCGAGCTCGCTCTCTAAACTTTTTTTTTCAAATTTTGAAGGTCTCACCCCGAGAGTGGTTCGTTTTCCCATAAAAATGAAATTCGCCCAAGCTTTTAGTCCTTCAAATTACACACAAAACAAAATTTTGGGGGGGACAATATTTTTTTAAAATTTGAATTTGTGTGACTCAATTCTTATTTTTAGAGATAAACCTCAGACTCAAAGAACCATCTTGGAAAATTTAGGGAGTCGACAAATTCTCAAATTCGGTAAAAATGTCCAAAATCTACCATTTGATGCTCCCTAGATTATTCCTCGGGCTAAGAACTCATATTTAAAAAATCAGAATTCAGTCATTATTTTAAAAATTTTCAGGAATATTTGGAAATTTTGCAGCATTCACCCTTTCCAGCTTTTTCTTTGTTTTTAGAATACACTTACTCAGAATTTGGCCTCTAACTCATTCAGAGAAAGGGGCTAAAATTTCGGGAATTTCAGTTTTAGAGGAAAAAGCGCTCCAGGGGTGAGAACTTCAAAATTAAAAAATTCTATCAAAGACCCACTGAGTCAGCCAATTTTGATAAAATGCGGTCTCTTTGAATCAATATTACAGAAAAAATAGCTGATTTTTCACTCAATTCCAGATTTATCAGAAGAACAGTTCCTAATTTTGACTGAAAAATCAGAGGGAAAACATTAATTTCTGGTTAAATTTATTTTACTGATTTAAAAAGACAGAATTTCACTACAGAGCCTACCCAGATAAGATGATGAAATCTACCCCTTCACCGATTGGAACGAAACTTATGCAAAAGGTCAGTCTTGATTTGATGTAAAATCATCCAAAAAACTTTGTCTCGTTCCCACATCCCTACCCAAATACTATCACCACAAATGCCCAAAATTCAATATTTTTTAGCTTGTTAGTGGATGGTCAAAAATTTTGACATTTTCACAGCAAATAGTCATTATAAATAAATTTTCAATTTTTTTTTCAATATTGAGAAGGGATTTTGGAGGGGAGGGGAGGTGAAAATTTTAAAAATTCGTAAAAGAAATCGGAAGGAGCCATAGCTGGAATTGAAAAAAAATAGTCATACCCTTCAGTACCTACGTATAACATAATTATATTTTTTTCAGACCTCAAAGAGTGGTGCAACATGGTCCAAAAAAAAATAAAAAGATTGAAAAAATGTCTTTTCTCTCAATTTTTTGAAATGTTTACTCTTTTCTAGGCCAATATCTTGGTGATGTTCAGAGTCTACGATAAAGTTGCACCCTTGCACCGTCCCAGCTTCCATTTTTTTTTTTTATGGTGATAGACCTTTTATGGAAAAGAAAAAATGGGTTTGTCCAAGTTTTGCAAAAAAAAATCATGTGGATGTTTATTCAGGCATTCGATTCATCATTAATTTTTGTTTGATCTACCAGGATAGATAATAAAAATCACAGTTGTTATTCATACATGTAGCTCATAAATTTTTCTAGAATTAACATCAGCAGTTGTTTTTAACCGCAAAAATATGAGATAACCTTTTAGGTCAAATCACACACTATTCATCTATTATGAGGTGTAATTTAAATTTAAGACATAAATTATGTTAAACGCTTAAAAACAGACGTAATCTATTTTCAAAATTGTGAAAATTTGGCTATAAAACTAAACGTGTGCTTTTATATTCAGCATTAAAATTTGTGAAAAGCATTTTTTGCCAGAAATCTACTTTGCCAGTTTGTCAACATGAATTTTTACAATTTTTTTGCAATTGTATTCACCTTTTTTGCGGCCAATATTGATGTGTGGCTTTGATGCATATGCCACCAAATCCTGGCGGTAAATCCTCAGGAATGGATTGTTTTTCACCTGGTGAATGCGCATCTAACAACTGTGTTGCAAATAAAAATATTGGAACAGGATTTTATTGTAAATATTTCACCATCTATGAATTCACCTCGTTTTTAATTTTGTAATTTTTTTTCTCTGTGTAAGTATTAGGGCGGATCGAAAAAAAACATATCTTGGATTTTGATCAAATTTGGTGGGGTGGTTTACTTTGAGTGAGATACTTCACAAAAAAAAATTGAGCCCCTGAGAGGCAAGGGGAGGGGAGCAGGAGGTGCTCAAAGTGCACCTCCTTTTGAAAAAAGCGCAGTTTTTTGCGTTTTTTAGCCAATCAAAATTGTGTGAGAAGCCTTCGTAGCACTTAAAAGATGCGATTTGAGTTTCTACTTCTCCCTAAACCATCGCCATCCTTCTCCGATCAAAACTCAGACTGCTACCAGGGGGTTGAAAAGTTGCAGTTTGCAATATTTCTATAATATGAAATTTTCACCGAGCTGGAATGATTTTTTTTTTCATCGACTAAGTGAACAACAAATTCTTTCAACCACTAAAAGTGAATTTTGTAAAAAAAAAAATTGAAAATTCCAGAAAATTCCATACGCCAGTGCAGCCAAATCATAAAATTCCAAAATACGGAATTTATATCGGCTTTGAATTGCTTATTTTTTCGCCTGAAAATATTATGTATTTTTTTTCAATCACTGAAAGTATATTTCGAAAACTTTGTATGTCAGTGCAGCCAGTTACAAATCGTGACATATTACACTATGGAATTTACGTTGACCTCGAATTAATTTTTTTATCGTTTGAAAAATTCACAATAATTTTGTTTTCAATCATCAGAAATGAAAAATAAAAAATTTTTATTTAAAAATTTTGTACGTCAGTGCAGCCAGTTGCTAATTGTGATGTTCTGATGTTTTTAAATTCAAAACATACTTCTATTGATTTGGAGAAAAATTGGTCCAATCATACTTGACGAAAAAATAATGCTTTCGAGTTCATAATATCAGAATATCTTTTCCGCACTAAAATTTTTTCTTGAAATATTTTCCTACTCTATTGTAAAATTTCAACTCGAAATAATGCAGAGCTGAGAAAAAATGTCATTGGAGTAGAATAAAATATCTTGATAAAAAATAAGGGTTGAAAAAATTCCAAGAAATTATAAAAATTTTAATTAGAGCTGAAGAAATATTATATGGACTTGAAAATATCTCGTTGTATGGTAATTGCAGACTCGTATGATTAAAACAAGAAAGATTCAGTCATTCCCCCAATTTTTTATTTTCGTACTTGATAAATATTCCGTGTAAATTTAGTCGCGCGTGATAAATTTTCCAAGTTTTTTCAAATTTTGAAAAGTTGGACAAAAGGTTAATCAATTTTTATTAGGAATATCAATTTCCTTCAACATTTATCCAAGTTTTTAAGCCTGACAAAATTTCAAAGTTTGGATTTTTCGTGATTTTCGAAGAAAAAATTTAATAATTTGTGGCTTGAACTGTGATTTGAAAAATGTAAATCGAAGATTCACGTCTTCAATCGATTTTCTTTATGTCCAGAAATTAATTTATACCTCAGAAGTAAATTTATGAATTAAGTTTATAAATGTTCAATTTTTATTGTTCTTATTTATAGGTAGGTATCGATAAATAATCTATCTATAACAACATTTATAAATGAAGTGAGTCCCGTGCATATTTATTAGGACGAATCAGAACAATCAAATATCTCCCATTTGCTATCCTTTGTTTTACGCTTAGTAGCGTTTGTAAATACGTAACGTCTCTTATCATCCAGTTTTTTCTCAGCATCAGCGTACAGATATTCCTTAGATTTGGCATTTTTTAACTGGAATCCTTCTCCGTCGACTTCGAAATTCCAAAAAGTTTTCTGTCCAGAAATAAACGGATTTGTTAATTTGGACTGCGTCGTGAAAACCATTCGTCTTTCCTCATCAAAGTGATTCGATTCATTTCCAAACAATTTTTCACCACTTTTCACATAAATGAGCTCAGCTTCATTATTAATAGTAAACTTTACTCTCCATTTGAATTCCGTTGAATTGGTTTCATTTTTAGGAATCCAGGTGTATACGGAGTGTCTTTGAGGATCATGCCCGTAACCTCCAAATTCTGTATCGGCCGCAAATAGATATTCATCTTGGTACGAACTTTTTATACAGACCGAGGATGAAAATACAAGATTTTTTACCGTCGCAGGTAATTTGTTTTTCAAATTTTCGTACGGAGATCTCCATTCTGAAGATAGATTTTGGTATTTAGATTGGCAGCTATCGATCATTGCCCTTCTCATGGAGATGGCTAGAAGAAGTGAATAATTGGTGTTCAATAAGCCTTTGCTTTCAAGTTTATTGAATATAACATGATGGGCCAAGATTTCCGATTCCAAATGTGTAGTTTTTCTATCCGCTGCTTCTATCATTTGCTCAAAGTTTAACTTGTCTGCAACTTTATTAATTGCCTGTTCGTAAAAATCGCGTGCAAATGGAGTGAAGTTTTCTAGAAAGGCATTACCGATGCAATCCGAGAGAGAGATTAGTTCCACATCGAAATGCATAAAATTGTCGGCGATTACCTGTATTCCTTGTTCTCGAATCGCATTGGCCATAGTGTCGAAGAGTAATTGCTCAGCAACAATATCTGACGTGTGATTGAGTACATCCTTTCTTAAAATTTGTCCTAGTCCTACTATTTTCGTAAATGTCCGAAAATTACGAAGCTCGTCGCTCGTTATTGATTTGTATAAACCTTTAATAATTTTGAATTTGGAATCGACGTTTGTAACAGAGTCGTAGAATTTTTGAATCAGTTTCAAATTTTGATCGCTGTAATTGTACACTGTATCCACAGCTTTTTCGTAGGTCACATTGCTAGTCAGTTGCAGCTGTTCTTCAGCTAATGAAAATTCCCTGTTTTGTATTGCTGATACAGCTCCATCGAGTAAAATTTTTTCCAGTGTTGTATTAATATCATTTTCATTTTCCGAAGAGCCAATTGAAGCATCAGTGACTTCAGAACCTCCCAAAGTATGATTTTGTTTCAGAATGTGTAACGTTTTTTGCATTTCTTCGATGACGTATACTGATTTATACAGTTTTAGTTGATCTTCCAAATTTAATGGCGTACTTGTATTCAAACGAATAAGAGTTTCTTGAAAGTTGTTGACCACCTTTTCAATTGCCACTATTTCACGGAGATTGAAGCGGCGAGTGGCTGTGTACTGGTGCTGAATTTCTTTATTCGGTTGCAAAATGTTCACCTGCAGTTGTCGAAGTTCATTCTCAATAATTTGCAATGGGATTTGATCATCGCTGAAATCTGAATTAATGTCAGAGCCGGTTACTTGTATCACCAATGCTATCACCATTAACTTGGATATGTAGCCAAAAATGGACCGTCTGGATTGCGAGCTCAGATCCATGGTCTGGTATTTCAATGGAGCAGAATGTCTGAATAAAAATGGGGAAAAAATACACAATGTATCTATATGTTTGTCTTTATAGTTTGTACCTCTACTCTCTCATTCTGAATCAGTGAACTGTCACTGATAAACAGTCAGAATTGCAGCACAGGAAAAAATCAGCAAAATTTACTGATTTTCCTGATAGTTTCATAAATTTCACTGACTTTTCAGTAAATGTTCACTGATTTTCCAGTGATTTTTCTCACGGATTTGTTTTCATTGAAAATTTTTTCACTGTTTTTCACCTGTGCTGCAATTCTGACTGTTTCTCGGTGATTTTCGATAATTTTCACTGATTTATAAATGAAAGAGTACTATAAATACGTGGATGATTAATGAAGTGAACATGTAAGTATTTATTTCGTAAATTTAAATCTATACTCTCAATTATAAATCACTGAAAATTATCGCAAATCACTGAAAAACAGTCACAATTGCAGCATAGGAGAAAATGAGTGACAATTTTTTTAATGAAAACAAATCAGTGAGAAAAATCACTGGAAAATAAGTGAATATTCACTGTAAGGTCAGTGAAATTTATGAAATTTGCCGAAAAATCAGTGAAAATCTTCGAAAAATCAGCGAAAATTCGTTAAAAAAATCAGTGAATTTCGCTGATTTTTCCTGTGCTGCAATTCTGACTATTTATTAGTGACTTTTCACTGATTCAGAATGAGACAGTACCGAGCGTTATTATTCTAAACCAGGGAGACTCTATGGAAATTATTATCAACTCATTTTCGTTGTATACTTACTTAAATCTGTCTTAAAAACATAGCTCAAGTTATCAATTTTGATCGGAACCAATGAAAATTGAAGGAAACGAATTGTATGACAAGCAGGGACGTACCGATACGGGTGAGGGGGGAGCTTCCCCCCTGGCGAATTTTTTGCTCCTGAGTAGGGAAAATTGAATATTTCAACACATTGGTTGGGAAAATTTGTAATCATCAAAAAAATCTCTGAAAAAGAAGTAGTCCCCCGCCCTGTAGGGGTAGATATGTTAGATATTTTTTGTTACCTTATGACGGGGAGTTAGCATAATTTATCTACGAATAATACCTATCTAATTTCAATTTTTGTTCATCAGAAGTATTTTGGTAATAAAAAGTTCTGATATCATGGTGAAATCCGCCCTAACAAAAAAATTCTCCCACTTCTGGGAAACAAAGTGAAATTTTTTTTATAGTACAGTGTTTATCGGTTATAAGAACCTTGGAAGGAACTAGAGATTTCGTCACTATAACCGATATGTTGTTATAACCGATATTGCTTTTTTTTGATCGATATTTTTATTATGGGGGGGGGGGGATGAATTACGAAGTAGTTTCATCCCAACAAACGAATTCTTGGGAGAAAAAAATGAGCTAATTGATCCCAAAATGAAGGGTCAAATGAAGAGGAGCAATTGTAGGCTTCAACCCCTGATAATTAAATACTCTGTTGTACACAAAGAGGAGAAAACGGATACAGATATCAAGGCATGTTTTCAAGGACCAAAGAGGCAAAAGTCTCTATACCTTCCAAAAAAAATTGATCACAGAGCTCGCCGGCCGATCAATTCGAAGAATTGTATTGTAAAATTAACGCCTACCTAAACACCCAAGATTTACAACTAGGGACCAAAGTAAAAACGTTAATATCCGTGACAATCGGTTCCATTCTATTCTCTTTTATTTGTCCATATGTTTTTGTTTGTACATTTGTAACATCCTAGTCTTTATTGGCACGTGTTGGTATAAAATTCACCAAAAAAAAAAGGTTTTTAATGCCTTTAGGTTCTTATATCAGATATTTTATGCTGGACGGACCAAAAATCTGGTTCTTAAAAGCGATATGTTCTTATAAGTGATGTTCTTATAAGCGATAAAAATTAACATTATGTCTTATGGAGTTTTGCCGGGACTTTCAAATTTGGTTCTAAAAAGTGATATGTTCTTATAACCGATGTTCTTATAACCGATAAACACTGTATAATGTTATGATATCATGGCAAAATCCGTGAAAAAAATGGAAAAAATTCTGGGGCGGACAGAGTTCTTGGATTGAGGTTAGATTGTTAAGATTATGTAAGAGCTCTGCCCGCCCCAGAATTTTTTTTATTTTTTTCACGGATTTTGCCATGATATCATAACATTATACTATAAAAAAAATTTCACTTTGTTTCCCAGAAGTGGGAGAATTTTTTTGTTAGGGCGGATTTCACCATGATATCAGAACTTTTTATTACCAAAATACTTCTGATGAACAAAAATTGAAATTAGATAGGTATTATTCGTAGATAAATTATGCTAACTCCCCGTCATAAGGTAACAAAAAATATCTAACATATCTACCCCTACAGGGCGGGGGACTACTTCTTTTTCAGAGATTTTTTTGATGATATCAGTTGTTTTTTATACGTAGTTTTGGTTAAATGGAATGGATAAGCAGAATACAGTTGTGGACTAAAAACTGACGCCAGTCAACAATCAAAGTTTAGAATATTGAGAAGAAAAAAACGTATTTTGTAAAAATTTGAGTCTTGAAGAAATTTTTGAACGAAAATTAAGTTGAAAAACATTTAGAAAAATTTTTGGAGTTGATAACAATTTTGCCAAAAAAAGGTGGAGCTGGAAAAAAATTTTATAAAAAAATTGAGCTGAAAAATCAGTCGGAAAAAATTTGGATTTGATAGAGTTGATGAAGATTTTTTCAGAAAAATTTGGAGTTAATGAAATAGTTGAGAGAAAATTTGATTTGAGTTGAGTTGAAAAAAATTACTTAAGAAAAAATTCAGTTGAAATAATCAGTTGGAAGAAATTTGGATTTGATAAAAAAATTCAGAAAAATTTGAAGTTGATGAAAGTATTGAGAAAAAAATTGATTTGAAATGGGGAAAAAAATAAAACTGTGGAGTTGGAAAAAATATTTGCAAAACATTAGAGCTGATAAACTTTTTGTCAAAAAAATTTGGAGTGAGAAAGAAATCGTAGAAAAAAATTTGAGTTGAAAAAAGGTTTAGAAAAAAATTTTACTCAAAAAATTGTTTGAAAAAAAAATTGGAGTTTAAAAATACTGAGAAGATTTTATACTGGTGAAAATTGTCAAAAATACTACAGAATTGAAAAAAAGAAGCTAAAAAAAGTTCATTCATGTGTTTTTTAAGTAATCAGCAATCTGTGGTAAATAATGTAAAAATATCGTTATTACGACTCCACTTTTTGTAATAGGCAATCTGAAAAGACTATAACTAGTGCAAAAAAAGAGGAGGAGAAATAGCTCCACCTCAAGGATTGATTACTATCACTAAATTCACCAAATTCGGCAAAACACTCCTTCTGAAATTAACATTAATTTTCAGAAAGGGTAACAAGCTTTAGAAAGCTTTAAATGATTTGAGATTTTAAACATGTATAGTTTATACATGTCTTCAATCGCTTTTGTTATTGCCAAAGCTCAACGAATAACAGTTATTTATTATTCGGAGCTTCAACTTGGTCAGTTTTCACATTTTTTAGAAACTTCAAGCTCCTATAAAAAGCTCAAAAAAAGTTCAAATTTTCTGAAATTTGCAACAGTATATGCATTTTCACGCAAGGAACACGCTTTTGGGGTTAATTTTCCGTTTTTCAAAATTTTGGGGCTCCAAATGGGGGGGTGAAGGGTCAATTCTCAAAATTTTGAAAATCCGCTTGGAACATTTTCTCAGGTTCAACGAGTACAACCCATCCCCAAAATTTCGTAAAATTTCATTCACACAATTTTTCTCTATCTCTGTTATAATAAAAAATGATTTTGTTAAAATCACAAGTTTCAGCAAAATTTGAGGTTCCAGATCTCCGCGAAATTTTAACCAACAAAGTTCGTTTTGGTCTTAAAAGAAAGAGCTTAAAAAATTAAGAAACTTTGTAATCCAAAATTTTTTAATTCAACAAGTCTTTTCCGAAAAAAATGAATTTAAAAAACTTGAAAAATCACGAAAACTGTGTCCAAGTTCATCAGAGAATAGATAGTGTGCACGCTGTTCCGACGTTTTCATTACATTTTACGGTTCTGACTGTGTAGGGCGGGGGGGTCACTAGCGTGACCCATGATTTTCCCAACTGATGAAAAAGACCTTTTTTGGGCATTAAACACTCAATTTTTTTTCAAATTTTCGCCCTCTCTTCGCTCGGGGATTAACAAAATTACAATTTTAAATGAATTATTTCAGTCAATAATGCAAAAAAAAAGTTTCCTCCCTTGAAAATCTTTCTGTTATTCCAAGTCTTTGTACGCACTTTCCACCCTCCGAAAAAAACTTCCGACGTCATTGTATCTACTTGATAAATCAAGTTGGAAAATTTTAAGCTTAAAAATTGAAATCAGGGTTATCGAGAAATCTCATTCTAAGTCCTCGAAAAAAAATTTGGTGGAAAACGTCCCTTTTTAGAAATTTGATCCATCCATGAAATCACCTCCCAAATCTAAATTTTTTAAAAACTTTGGCCTCGCTACGCTCGGCCTGATTGTTTTCATATTTTTCCCTTTTCATAATTCAAATCCTAGAGAAGTCATTTTTTCATATTTTTCCTCAAAATTATTACAACTAATATTCATTATATTTTTTCTCCATAGAACTTATTTTTGACGTTTAAAAACCAATTTTTCAAAAGCTTTGGCCTCACTGCGCTCGGCCTCTTTGTATTTATTCTTAAATAGTTTCAAAGTGAAAATGACCAATTTTTTATTCAAGTTTGTTAATCTAAAACAGGGTTTAATTGCACTTTGAATTGGAAGTTTTCAAAAATTTTCGCCCTCGCTTCGCTCGGGCCAAATTAATTTTTCTCATGTTCGCATTGAAATACAAATTTTTTCAAATTAAATTATAATTATTTTGAAATTTTTTACTTTCGTTTCAATCTAGATAAATACCTTGCTTCGCTGAGTTCAAATGGGCAATTTTATGTTAATAATCGCTAGTTTATAGTTGAGAATTTTAAGAATTTGAGTTAAGGTTTTCATCACCCCCCCCCCCCTGGAAATCATGTCTCCCCTTCCCCCGTTATTCAACAAATAATGTGCAACAATTTCAAAAATTGAAAATTTGTGTAAAATATTTTACAATTTAGCAAATAAATTATTTTTGTATTTACAACAGCCTGAAGCTCCTCATCTTCATTATCACTCGAACCCAAGTTCAAATATCAATTCATGGATGTGCTGAATTTTCTCAAGATTTTAGTTGGCCCCACTGTTGAGTGTTGAAGAAAATCCTCGCAGAAATTAATTTAAATTTATTTCAGTGACTAAAAAAATTTTGGTGTACTTTTCAAGTCACACTAAGAAAAAAATAAGGTAATAGATACATTGAAATAAGGTAAATTTAATGTACTCATTCCCGTAAATTCGTCTTGAAGCAAATTTACCTTAATTAATGTATCCATTACCTTAAATTTACCTTATTTTTTTCTCAGTGCACTGAATGAACAATATTAAATTTATGATTTTTTTGTAGACTTTCATCCAAAATTATTCTATGTTCAAAAATGTTTTTGCTCGATTTTGTGGTGTTTGAAAAAGCAAATTGAATTTGGTAAAAATGATAAAAAATTGAAATTTTCGTTTCACAATTTTTTTAGCCTCCTGGGAGCTCAATTTTTTTTGGCACCGTCCTTTGCTCGAAGTAAACTGGGTAGGTATTTTACCAATTATTATCAACAAAACTAGGTAAAGTTTTTTTTCGACTCTGTGTGCGTCAAAAATTCAGAAATGTTAATTTTTTTTAAAAACTTGAGTATTTTTCTTTTACAAGTACAATCAGTCCAATTATTTATTTCCGAGTGAAATTCCAAATGGATAAATTTTTTGTGATGAGTATTTTTTTGTTGAAATTTCATTAAAATTATACTTCTAGACAACTCGTATAGCAGTATAACTAGTTCTTTCCTTCCTTTTCCTCTTTAAGAAAAATCAAAGTTGAGATTGTTGGAAAGAGTGTCTATGAGTATTGGAATGCATCCAACATTTACAGATTTTTTCTGATCATTCAGCTTGCTTATGAATCACATTAGCTATAATGATAGGTTTATGAGAAGCATTGACCTTACACAGTGTGAATACAAAACTATAGCTCATCGGTTGTTTATCAAGAATAAAATTATCTATCGGTGCGAAAATAACAAAATAAACTCATCTCAAATTTTTAAATGTTATTTAGCATAAAAAGTTGTATAATATATGCATCTTTCAGAATTTGTATTAGGAAGAAAAAAAAAATTCGTTATTCGACCTGGAAATCGCTTCCAAATTCTTCGGATTGCCGGTCCAACGCGTTGACCAATAACCTTAGGTACGTTATTGGATGACAGAATTAGACAACTCTAAATTTCGTTTATGATGAAGTGGTCGTATTATGACCCCTACGAAGAACGAGACACGATACAAAATGAGCTTATGGACAGGCGATTAATCGATACACTCAATGTCTAGATCAACATGTCCATTATTAACCATAGGTATTTAGAAGCTGACAAAGCTATACCATAATTAACGAATATAGAGGCAAGAATACCTGTTAGGAAGAAATATAAACGTAAGTTTTCTTTGAAAAAATAATTTCGTTTATATTTCTTCTTTGAGACACCCTTGCCCTTGAATTCGTATTTTTTTTTAATTTAGAATTTTTAAGCGACAGCCTCATTATATTAATTTTCAGCTTTTTTATCCAATTTTTAATAATAAATGGCAATACTGATTTTCATCATTTTTCCAAAAAAATCTTCAAAATTGAATGTTTTATCGAGTGAGAAAATTTTTATTTTCTTCACTCGCGGTTTTCGAGATATCCACATCAAATTCAAAACTTTGCCCCCCCCCCCCCACATCTCCCCTTGAAAAGCACGTAGGAGACTTTCGGTTTCCTACATGGTCTTCTATTTCTGAAGTTTGTCAGCATAAAAATTATTCAAAAAATTAAATACCTACCCTAGGTGTAAAAAATTTGCTACATATTTTAAATAGGAAGACCTCGGTTATACTCATACGTTACGAATAGGGTTGGAAAATATGAAAAAATTGTGTAAAAAATCTGAAAAAATTGAAGAAAATCATTTTCTAAAAAATATGGTGTTACTATTCTGAAATTTTGCGGGGGAAGTCATCTAGGAAATAGAAGATGTATATTTATAAAAGGTCGAGATAATAGCTATAAAATGCTTTGGAAGAAGTTATATCTATTTCTTCTTCTTTTTCTATATGTTTACGTTAAATTGAAAAACACGCGCAGGGAAAATCGTAGGTATATAATTAGATAAGTTGGTATATTCAATAAACAATTTTTGAGAAAAAAATCAACTCACCAAAAATGCAATATTCGCCAGAAATCACAACACTAACACGACAAAGCATAGATGAGACCATGAGACCAGTTGCTCTTAAATGACCTTATACGTAAATTAAACACCTAACCGGCCATAGGTAGTATGGAACCGGGATTGGAGGCTAGTACCAAGACCAACGTATAGCCTAGCACGCGGGGAGTTTCTCGCACCTGATCTTAGACCCCTTATGTGTTCATGGTATGCAACCTTTTGCACATTTTTTTAAAAATTGAATAAAATCGTAAATTTAAGTATCAAGCATGGTAGAAAAAAATTTGCAAAAAAATCATAGTATACACTTTTTGCCTATTTTCATTTTTAAAGGGGCTACTGTGATTTTAAATTTTCCCAGAATTTTATTTTTTTTTAAATTTGACTGAAATTGTAAGTTCAAGTACCTAGGATAATAGAAAAAAATTGAAACAAAATTTGTGGTATACACGTTTTGCGTATCTTCACTTTTGAAGGGGCTGAAGTGATTTTAAAATTCCCCAAAAATTCATTTTTTCCACGTTTGACTGAAATTGTTGATCACTGCTGCGGTGCTGCCCCTTCAAAAGTGAAGATAGGAAAAAAGTGTATGCCACAATTTTTTGCAATTTTTTTCTATTATCCTAGGTACTAGAACTAACGATTTCAGTCAAATTAAAAAAAAATAAAATTCTGGGAAAATTTAAAATCACAGTAGCCCCTTTAAAAATGAAAATAGGCAAAAAGTGTAAACTATGGTTTTTTTGCAAATTTTTTTTCTATCATCCTTGATATTTGAATAAACGATTTTTTCAACATTTTTAAAAATATTATAAGTCGTATTTCCATGTGCAAGTGGCACTGGTCTACCAAATAAACAGCGAACGTGTTTAGCAGGACGCTGCGCTACTCCGTTTCGTAGGTATCCAGTATTGGCGAAGTTCGTGTACGTTTAAAACTTAAATTTGAATGTGAACGTGTTTTTTTTTGTGTGTGAAAGCGAACGTCTCAACACTTCAACTTCAGTCATAAATTACTTTGTTTAGAAACTAAAATAAATGTTGAAAAAATTGATAAAATTTTAGATTTGATTGTTTTTTGTGTAAAAAATTTTGCTGTGCTTCGCTCAGGCTCAACAGGCTCAACAATAAATGACAATATCAGAAAAATTATGAAAAGTTCTTTTTTCATCTCAAAAATTTCCTAATTGATTCTTTAATTCGTGAACCAAAGCGGGAAAATTGAAGGAGTCTGCATGGGATTTACATGATATAGATTTGAAACATGTTTTCAATTTTTAAGGGGGAGGGGGAGGGTAATAATGAAATCCGAGAAATATCAAACATTTTTTGTTTGGAAGAATTCCGAATTATCTTAAATTATTTATCAAGTCTTACATTCGATGATTTCAAAAAAAATGGGGGAGGGGGTAGATTTTTGAAAGCGATATTGGAAAAATGAACCAATTTTTTAATTACTTTTGAGCTCAAGATAGGTTATATACCAAGTTATTTTTTTCAAAAGTTCATGTCGATGCCTGTACTTGAAAGATGACGACACTAATATTTTCATCGATTTTCCAAAAAGCTATTTGAAAGTTTCAGACCCAAAACAACAAAAGTTTCAGTTTTCTACAATTCACAGTTTTTAAGATCTAATTATCCAAGTTTGTTTGCAATATCCATAATAACCATTTCAAAATTTTAGCATCTCTCTTTAAAAAGAATTGGGAGACTTGCGGTTTGCTAAATATTTAATTTCCATTGCGTGTGAAAAAGTTGACGATCTTAGATGGAATGACTAACCTGAAAATTATGTACTCGAAAAGTCTGGAAAACTTAAAAAAATGGCTCATAAAATCTGGAGGAAAAAATTGTGGAAAGAAAATGGTACCATATGCTTAATAAACGAGTGAAGAAAAAAAATAACTCACCGACGCGACGATTCAGTATTCATCGCAAATCACAACACTGAGACAATACGATCCTAATTGTAATCTCATCAAAATGATTATAGGCGAGGTTTGATGCTCTGAAATGATTTTTTTCACTGCCTAAAACGCCGAATCTTCAAAGCAGCAGGTTCATCCCTTAATAAGTGTCTGTGTCAGTTCGCACAGCATAAATACAGTAACGTATCATAGTACCAGTTTGGTAGGAAGATGAATAAGGATGGGTTAATCGTTGAAAATTGATACTAGGTAATAAATTTTTGAGTAAATATTTTTTAACTGAAATTTTCTTTTTGAACCTTTTTTTCAGTTTCATAAACATTTTAAAAAATATAAAAATTGTGATTTTTTAAAAGATCACCGAAAAATAAAACGAAGGCGAATTATCAAAATCAATGGTATATATTTTCAATGTCACTAAGTTTTTGAACTTATGTGTATTCAGAATTCAAGCTTTACTTGCGGGGAGGGAGAGGGATTGAAATCTTGGTGCAATTTTTTGTCTTTTCTCTTCCCATTCAACTTTTGAAACAAAAAATCAGTGTACTGAATTGTTCAGCTCAACTCAAAATCTTCGGTCTTACTGCTCTTTTTTAGGCTCAATTTCGATTTTGATTATCTATGTATTTTCTTTATTTTTCATCTCTACTCAATGTATTGGGCTTTATTTCTTTTTGGGCTCATTTTTGATTTTCTGAAGTGTTATGAAAGTTTTTTTTCGGTAATCAGTCCTTTAGAGTAATTAGTATTCACAGTTTAGTATGAGATTGACGATTCTGTTTTTTAATCCACCAAAAGTTCATTCGTCACTGATTTATTGAAGCAATAATTGGGAAATAAGAATTCAAATAAGATTTTTATTAAGTGATACCAATTAAATTATAAAATACATAGATAAGTACATACATTTTTTACAAGAAATATTTTTAAAATGAAGATGTAAATAAACAGTAACAATAAAAGTTTTAGTTTTTCAAACATTATTATCAAGTTAGAATCATAGGTAGTTATGTGTGAAGCATAATAATTAGAGACTCTAAAAAGTAATAATTAATAAATAATCCATATAAAAAGGGTCGCTCTTTTCGGCGGTACCGTACCAATGAAAGTACTCGTACCTACTAGTTTGTAAATGACCAAAAATGGCAAAAAATTCTTAACAGCAGAACAAAAAATTATAGTTTTGAGCCAGTGGTAGCAAAGGAAATATCGTATGAAAAAATTACCACTCGTAAAAAATAGGGAATTTTGTACTTTACTATTTTATTTATATTTTTTTCTATAAAACGATGTTTTTAAAAAATGGAACCTATATCAAACTTTACACGCGTCTTTCTCCAAACTATGTTTTTTGAAAGCTCAACTTTGAAAATTCATAATTTCGACAATCATAGGTTGTTCTTTTCCAATTTTGACTATTTTTTTCAAAAATTATGATGATGTTGTAAGTTTTAAAATTTGACGAAGTTGTCCCTTTTCAAAAGAAATGTCCCTGTTAGGCATGTGTATTAGGGTTACAACTAATGATATCAAAGCTAATCGGCAAGGGAGTCTAATTAATTTATTAACGTGAAATTCGATTTACTCAAAATATGCTGCGGAATTGTATTTGAAGCTTTCTTGAAGTTTTGATTAGAGTCCTGAATTTTAACCCCAGCTGGGTGATTTCGCTGAATTGATATTGGGTTTGGCTTATTTTTTCTACTGAAAGATTTTTCCAACTCATACTTGAAATTTTTCAAAAAAGTAGCATTATGTCTGAAATCTGGATTTGCTTCTTTCACATACCAATACAATGTTTTCGATATTTTTGAAAATTGACCATATCTTAATTGATCGATAATTAACTCTTGCATTTTTATAGGGTCAAAAGTCAAATTTTCTGGCGATATATTCGATTTAGTCGCGGCATTGTTCAGTATTTCTTCAAAATCCGTTATAATACTGATAGCATCACCTTGTATTTCCTGTAGTGATAATTCATCGATATCTTTTGATGGGACGAATTTTTCCCCAGTAGCTTTCCTGACTAATAAATCTAGCAGTAAAATTGTACCATTTGTATCGAATTGAGCCCCAGTTTGGGATATTGTGGCATTAGATGTGGTGTCATTTGGTATCTCATGAGAGCTATTGAATGAGTCATTGTTAAAATTTTTGATCCAGCCAAATAAATTATTCATCCATGAACTAAGTGTACTCGTTTCATCATGGGAAAGATTTTTATGATGGTTGATTGCTTCATTTTTCTCAATTTCTGAAAGATGATTCACATTACCAGCATGAATTTCATTACTAAAACTAGCATAATGTTTGTCTTTGTCATTGGACTGGTAAAATATTGATCTCTTTTGTCTTTTTTTCTCAGATAGAAAATTCGAACCTACTAAATCGCGAAAAGTTGTTATTTTGGTATTTTTGGATGACGGAGGAAGCAATTTTAGGCGTTTTGATATCTGATTTATTGTGTCAAGTGGTTCGAAATCAGTAAAAGGTGTTACTCCGTATGAGGTATATTTACATTGATGACACCCCTGAACAGGAATTGCATTGAAGTCTGAAGGGATAGTCTGTGAGAAATTAATTTCAGGGATGTGGTGCATAGCAATGTAAGATATATCTTTAGTGGATCTGGTTGCTGCTTTAACTACCGACTTTTCAGAGAAAAGTTTTTTATTTGGCAAAGTTGCTGGAGCTTGAGGTTGAAGATGATGTCCTTCAGTACTGTTGTCAATTTTCTTCACATCTGAGTTTGAATTATCTTTTAGAAACATGTAATCGTACTTTTCTTCGTGATAAAATGTTGTTGTAATAGATTTGTTGCCTGAAAATGCCACTACTGCTTCATTTTTTGAAACTTCGGCCCATATTGCTTTATTTAACTTGAATTTGGTTCTTAGTCGTTCTTGAATTTTCTTATTGTAGTACTTGAAATTCCACGAATTTTTATCAAAATTCTCCAACTTGTGCTTATACTGTTCCATAATATTTGCTACAAATTGTAGAGCTTTAAATGTATCAGATGCTTCAAGTGAAAGTTCTGCTTCCATGTTTGTATTTGAGGATTGTCCTTCGCTAGAAAGTATTATATCACTGGCAATAATTTTTGGTTTGCAGGATTTCAAGTTTGTTGCCATTTGGGTGGAGAATTTTGTTTTGTTCATTGAGTGCTTGTGGGTGTTGATTCTGCCAATTTGGTGGACACTAAAAAAAAAAAAAGTTTCATTAAATCAATGTTGTTCACAAGCCTGCCACTTCCAAATTAATTTTTACTTACTCTTGGTTTTTCTGAACTTGAGTGATGCTACGAACTCTACGAGTGTTTCCTTCCTTAATGTGATCTATTGACTTTTCCACACCACTTGAGTGGCCATTCACATTTTCATATTCAGCTTCATTTGAAATTGAACTTTCCCTTATATTCTGATTCACACTCCTACGATGACGAATATGTGAGCCTTTCTTTAAATTATAATTTATAATATGTGAATTTGATTCTGTTTTTCCTGTGAGGTCTGCTATAGTTTTTTGAACAGGATTCTCATTATTTGTTGAAAGCATATTTTTTATTGTTTTGTCATTTTTTGGTAAGTCGGAATCTGATTTCACTACATCTACCAACCCTTTATACATTTCTAAATCTGAGAAATCTGAACTGGTGCTAAAACCATTTTGTGTAATTATCTTGGAACCAATCTGAGCACTATCTGAAAATGATTCAGCGGATACTTTTTTAGGATTCTCATATGTATCTGCAAATCCTTCTGCTCCTGCAATTATGGCATTAGTTTTTGAATTTTTGTTTGCTTTTATTACTGCATTATATGCATTTCCAATTGCTGATGGCAGTGTTGAAGGATTTGCTGTTATTTGGCTTCCCAATTGATATCCTCTTTTTGCACCTGAAATAATTCCTTTCAAAGTATTTGGGTTTGAGTAATCCCATTTCAGTGGATTGAGCTGGTTGTTATTTGCTTTCAAACCTCCTACATATGCATATATTACAGGAGCAATGAATTTGACAACTATACTTATAAATTTAAATACTGCAAATAACCATGCCCATTCTCCATTTGGATCAATCATTGAAACTGGCGAATTACCAGCATATTTATAAGGACTGAAGTATTGTTCTTTTGGATCAAATTGATAAAAGCGACCAATACTTGGGTCATAGAAACGGGCATGATAATTGTATAAAGATATTTCTTCATCAAATTCTTGTCCAGTATAGAGATAGGAAATATGTGATTCAGGATCATTTCCATATTTTCGCATCATGTTCCCATAAGGTAGATAATCATAAGCTGCTACAACTTCATTTCCATGAATCACTAATCTTATTGAGCCTTCATGGTCAGCAAATACATTATAAAATTCATCATGACGGTAGAACCCTAATAATCCTCTTGATCCATAAATATATGTTGTAATTAATACATCTGGGGGTACATTAGGTGACATATTGGTGATTTTTTTTTCAACTAGGGTTCTTCCTGATTCATCTCTGATATAATGTATCTTATATATTGTTTTTCCTTCATTATCTATTACTTTTTTCAGAATTCGTTCTCCTTGCATATCATAGTGGAATAGAAGGCTTCTACCATCCACAAGTTCTATTTTAATTGCTCGGTTTGATACTGGATGGTATTTAATGGTTTGTATACCTTTATGAAGTGCTTGAATTACATTTCCTCTGTTATCGTGTTTCATTTCTAAATTCTTAATACCATCTATTGAAGAAAATGATAAATATTTCACATTGTTGATTTGATTTGTGTTGTCTTTATATTCCAACTGGTAGCGATCAAAACCTGTGTAGAAAAGTTTGTGATTGCCATTAGCATCTATGTCATACGATTCTACATCAAATTCTGCCTCTCCTAAAAGGTTTCCAAAATGGTTTTGTAAAACTCTCACTATTTCTGGAATGTAAGACTGGTAATTTTTCAAGCTACTATTGAACTCATCAGTAAAAGGATTAATTAAATAGGACTTCTTCTCTAGCATATTCACAATGTTATTAGTGACTTGTGTAATAGTTGTTTCATCCTTGTATGAGATCCATTTACTTATTGCACTTTGTATGGCAGACTTAATTTGTGATGGTTTCTGTTTTTTAGCCAAACATGAGACTATAATTCTCTGCAATGGTTGTCCATACATTCTATAAGTGGCTGACATATTTCCTAAATCATCAAACATGTTAGAACGAATCATGGATTTACCTGGTTTACCATGGCCAAAAGCAAAATCAGATTTTTCATTATTCTGTATAATATATCCAGATTTATGTAATATCTGCCAAATATCTCTTGAAGTTGTACTGTTAAATATAGGAATCTCTCTACTAAATGTATCTGGTTGTAAAGGTTGTGGCAGTTCATTTCCTATAAAATATTTACCTTTGATTAATTCTTGGTGATTACCATAATCATAAGAATGCCCATAATGGGAAGGGAACCCTTTCATTCCCAATATTTTTTGAATATGGTAGCTTCCTACTCCATAAGTGCAAGCAATTGGTAACTCTTGGTTAAGTTTTGGATAAAACACCTTTTTTTGGTGATTATTACTATCTAAGTATCCAGCTTCTTTTAGTTTATTGAAGCAAAGCTCAGATTCAAAAGTGGTGATTCCTGGACCAATGAAGGAGTACTTATTAAGATTTAGATTTTCATTATTACATTTTTCATGCCATTTTGCCTCAAATTTTGTGGATGTTATTGTGCCATCTCCATATCCCATGCCACCATAACTTTTCTCAGTATAAGAAATCTCTTCTACTAAAAATTTATCTTGTATTTCAGTTAAAAATCCGGCAGAGTTGTAATTATATTGCCTAGTAAAATTTTTATTAGAGCTTGGTGCATATTCTTCAGTGTTGACTTGGCCAGCAGCATTATAAGTAAACTGTGCAAAGAGATTTTCTTTCTCTGGTACTCCAATACTAACCATTTGACCCAATTTATTATACTTGTAAATTAACTTAAATGGCTTATTTTGAATATTTACTGGATATTCGATCTCTGTCAACTTTCCAGCAGTATATAGTTTATTCACTTCCATCATTTGGGGGGTTTCATTGCCAATGGCTGGAAGTAAAACACGTTTACTCAATGTTTTTTCATCTGTAGTGAAAGTGAATTCCTCTATTAATGGATTACCTTCATTGTATGTTATAACTCTTTTAGTTTTTTTCCTCAACATTGGATCATATTCAAAATCATTATAATCAAATTGTTGGTATACTCTAGTGTTATTTTGTGATAATGTTATGTTTAGCAATTCCTGCCTAGAATATTGATATGTTAGATCTCCTCTTTCATATAATCTACCAAATTTGTCATAATCATAATATGTGATGTTTTCAGGATTACTATTTTGATTGTAATGTATAGTGAATTTCAATAAATCTTCGTTATATATGTGTTCAATTTTTTGCATATCTGGTGTTTCCTTTGTTAAAATGTCATCATTTTCATTGTAAGTTATGAATGTACCCAAGGATTTCTGCACAAACTCATTTTCAGTTGTTATATTTTTTGAAGATGAAAACATTTGTGCAAATGATTGAGTTTTTTCATGGTATGTTGGAGGGAGTATTTTTATTGCATTTCCTCTGCTGTCATATTCATATGTGCTGAGTACATCCCTAGAATTTGGTATTTCTATGTATTTGGCAACTTTGTTTTTCTTATTGTCTAATATGGTAATGTGTTTCACATCACCTGGTTTATATTCTACCTGATGAGTGTAATTTCTGTTTTCAGGATAGACATTATTGATGTACATGTTTTGGGCAAATGGAGAGAATCGTTTCACATATGGACCATAAATGGAAAATTCTTTGCCAGGTAAGCCAGTTGAATTTTTATCATTCAAAGGGTTATTGAAATATGTTGTTTGGCTATATCCATATTCTCCAAGGATTTCCTTTGCTTCTCCAGTAAGTTTCCCTGTTTTCCAAACTGAATTGTGGGAATAAGGATTTTTATTAGTTACAAAATTGGATTGATAAGTGAGCAATGATTGCAGATTAGATCTTGTTATACGAGTAGGTTGAATATTGATGGTTTGTCTGCCAAGTTCATCATAGAGATATTCTCTTATGATGGCAGTGTTTTCATTTTCCAGTTTGATTTTTTGTACTTTTTCTTGAAGTGAATTAGAATAAATTGTTTGAATGCTTGGTTTGTTAAAAATAATTACATCATTGAGTTTCACTTCACCACTCAACCTCATGAAATTAATTGAAAAATCATGTGACATTTCATCAAAATATATTCCTCCATCAACCCAAATAATTAAGCGTGTATTCTCGAACACTATGATAATTTCTGAATTCAAAGGTATTAAGGATCTGTTTCCTGCAAATATAAATTCAGCAATACTTCCATTACTTTGAAATGTAACACCATTGCCAAATTTTAAAGATGAATTATTTTTGTTTAAAGTCAAGGTCATTTTTATACCATAAGACTGTGAATCAACTTCTACCATATTCAAAGTTAAATCATCCTCATTTGCAGTTAGATGAGATAACTGGTTTGGTATGATTTGCCAATTTTCAATAGTGTTTATTTTCCAATGTTTCTCAAATGAAGAAGGTGCAAAACTTTCATAAAAACCGGATTCGAGTTCAAATTGTGTGATGCTATTCAATTGTACAATTTTTCCCATGCTTGAAGCTTTAGTATAAGTTTTAAGCTCTTTGAGTTGTCCATATTCATCAAAGGATGTAATTTTTTTGTTATGTTTGTCATAGATGTGTCTTTTAATTAATCCATCTTGCCTTATTTCTTCTTTGATCTGCATTGTGTTAATGTTGTAAACTGTGGCCTTAAAAGGGCTGCTCATTGGAGAAAATCGAATATGATCAACATCAATTTTTGCATGTTCACTTGGAGATACAACAATAGATATGCGAAGCTCTTTATTTTTGTCTGGTAATATGGCTGAGTTTGCTTTAAATTTGGGGATATCCTTGGCAGTTGCAAAGTTGGCTAAAACTTCTACATAATACCAATTTCCAATCTGATATTTGATTTCCCCCAATCGAGTGTGCTCATATATCTCTCCATTATTTTCTAACTGTATATTTGCAGTCAGAACTGGTGTGATGGGAGATTTGATGAAGGTTCCATTATGAGGGCGTAGCCAACAAGATGCTATATATTCTTCATCTTCATTTTTTGGTTGGAAGGTACCATATAAGATACTTTTTGATAATTCTAGGTAACTTTGACCTGTAAATGAGAACCCATTTTTAATTACATCACTTTCTATAAAGATCCATTTTTGAGTTTGATTTTTAGCGCCAATTTGATTTTCTTCATATTCTTCAAAGCCATAATATCCAACTTCTTCATCTGCAATTTCATTGGCAAAGAATTCGGCTACTTTCATTTTACCTGTCCTATCAAAAATGGTTGTATTTGAGTATAAAGTTTTCTCATTCACTAATGTACTGTTATTGGCTTCTTTCTGATCTTGTTTAAATGGTAAAGTTTTAATTAGGCTACCCTGTCCATCGTAGTATTTTATTTTTTGATCTTCCAGAGGTTTATCAAAATATTTTTCTTCTGTGCTCCATCCAAATGATTTTTCATCATTTCCAGGTATAACAGATAATTTTTGATAATACACTGCATTATTTTGAAATCTTGGTAATGTATATTTATATCCAGTGTCACGTTTATTGCTTGTATTAAGGTATAACGATGTTTTCATGATAACAGGATTTGGTAGTAATTGGCTCAAGCCAAACATTTGACGAAACACTAATGTAGAATTTCCAGTTCTTGAAACAAGCAGTTGGTTACTTGATGGGATAAGTTGTTCGCCATAAGGTAAAGAAATAATTCTATCAAAATCACCATTTTTCAAAAATTTGATCACTTTTGGTATCGATGTTGATTTGTCTTGGTAGGCCACAAATAAAGGATAACCAATGTAAACTTTATTAAAATCAGTTATTCCTAGATTTACCAAACTTTTGTCTAATTTTTTCTCATCAGTTCCTTCATATAACTTGATTGGAGAGTTTTCATTTTCTTTGCTTAGAATATATTTATCTCCTAGAACCAAAAAATTCTGTTCTTTTTTAGTTTTTGCAGATTGGTCCTCTTTCCATTCAAATCCAGTGAAGGTAAATAATTTACTTCCAATCATTGTTGTCTGAGAGTTCAAAACCGGAATATTTTTAAACATTTGGGACTGTGTGAGAAGGGGATATTTTTCAAATAGATTTTCACAAATTTTCTTAAACTGGTCTTTTTGACTTTGAATTGCTTTATCTTTCTCATTTTGGGAAGCTCCTGAAATTTGGTTTTCAACATCTCTTCTAGTATCTTCCAGAAATGAACTTGGGAATTCTTTCAATATAACTTTATATTTATTTCCAGATAAGTCATAGCCAAGTTTTAGTTTATAGTTTTTTTGTGCCTTTCCAATTGTGAATTGATAATCTTCAGTTACCTCAATTTTAGACAAATCTTCATGAGGGATGTTGAATTGTTGCTGATTAACTATCTCATGTTTCTTATTCAAAGTGAATAAATCCACTGTGGTATGAAGTTGACTTCCTGTTATGCACCATCGACTGAGTAAAAATAGATTATTGTACACTTGTAATGAATTTCGTTCAAAAGTATTTAATAAATCTTTCAATACATTCTCATCTAGGTTGAACTTATCTACTGTTGTTTTTATACAATCCATGGCTCCAGCCATTTCTTTAATTTTTTTTGAACGCCAATTTTGACGTTTATCTTTAAACCCAACCCAAAAATAATTATTGTTGTAAACTATAAAAGTGTTATCAAATATTACCACTTGAGACAAATTTGTGGAGTTGTAATCAATGGAGAAATCTGCTTTGAAGTTTTGAATCTGCCATGTTTTACTGTCCTTGTTCCAAGTTAAAATATCAATGGGAGAGTTTTTTTGGATTGTGAGTATGAAATCTTTACCAAATTTGATTTGGATATCTTTAGAAAATTTGAATTCTGATGATTTTATCCATGTTTTATCTGGTTTGTAAAACAAATGAAGCTCTATTTCAGAAGTATATTGTATAACTACGGCAAAATAATTATCTGCTGATACAGTTTCGTATGATTTTGCCAAACCTTGACCCAAATATGGTTGTATAATTGACACTGAACGATTATCCGTTGTGTCTTGCTTGAAAGTTTGAAGTGTTATTTTTCCAGAATCCATGGAGCTCATAATAACATCTCCATTTGTAAAATCTGCTTTATGATTGGCGGGTACTTCAAGTCTGATATGACCTAATTGTTCATCTGAAGGAGATACTTCACCGATTGATTCGTAATTGAATTCTTGTTGTGCTTCTGATGGTAGAATTACTTTTTCCATCAAATACACGTTTGATACAGATTTGTAATCGAAGCTCAGAATAGGTTTGTTTGTTGGATCATTTTCTTGTTTAATTTGTGTCAAAAACCTTTTTCCATTAATCATTTTATAACTAAAATTGATCTTTTGTTGGTAATTTGGAGTAATAATAGTGTAACCCTTCAAATATTGGGATGTCACCAATTGCTGTCTGATGTATCCGTTTTTATCCACAATCGCAGGAGCATCATATTCCTTGAGATCTTTAGCCGAGTAGTCAAATGTAATCTCGTTCTTATTCAGATTTGCTATGGTTTGACTAGAGATAGTTTTGAGGTAGATTTCTCGTGTGAAGCTGCTATTAGAACCAGGTATGGTCTCATCAAATGTGTCATAAGTCAATTTCATAATTTTATTTTCATCTCGTGATTCTGTCAAATACCACGAGGTGGGAATTTTGGTTTGGCCTACCGAGCTACTGCCGACACCTCTCCAATTTTCCCATACTACTTCCCACCCGATTGGATTCTTTGTCGAAGGAATACTGGAATGTCCGTAGATTTTTGTGGTGTTGGCTTTCTTCACTTCCCATTTTTCTTCGGACTTGTAATAACGAATTTCAGTGTCTGATGTTGCATTGTTTGATACTTTGAATGAGTATACTGTAGGGGTAGAATTTTCAAAATCCTGTTTCAGCAAAGTTGGTAAACCATCTGACACAACGTAGTATGACTCAGTATCTTCATATATGCTGGTTCGATGATCCATTGTGATGTAATTTTTGGACAGGCCAGACCAACTGACCCCCAAAATAGTAGATTCTTGACTTACACCATTGTGAATAAAGTTCAGCGTGATGTCGTTGGCAAAAGCGCTGGTAAGAGATATCAAAGGCAACTGGAAATTGACTCTTCCCGTATATTTATCGATAGGGTTCAATATGGTAGAACAATCTAAATCATCTCTCAGCAAACGAACTGGTTTCTCTTCCAATGACTGAGTTTTAGCAATTTGTGGTATCAAATTTTGCGATGTAAACGAGGCAAGGGTGTTCTCCTTCGGGATATAAGGTATTTGTTCCTCCTCAAACCGGTTTGTAATGTTGCTAATATTCGCCCAATGTAACTGACCTGCTTGATAGGTAAAAATCATCGCATTATTTGCGGAAGTTGCTGGTAAAACAGCCTTTATTTTTGCATAACGTTCTGAAATTGTGAGCTTATCGTCGTCCAAATAAGATAACCATTGATTGGTATCTCTGTCGAAAGACAATACATCAATGCCTCGAGGTCCTGTGAATAACATCTCCTCAAAACCGTCCAAATTGATATCCTCAAACATGACAGATCTCACGTGCTCATCAGTCCACCCTTTGATTTCGGAAAATAACGAATTGTAATGCAAAAATGAGTAATTTTTTTGCCGCTCATAATAGGTATAAATGAACATGCCGGTTTTATTGAACACTACAATATCCCGAAACGATCGCCCAGTCACACTGGGAAAAAATAATTTCTGTTCTGTTTCGTCGAATTTAGCTCCATCGGCAACTTGAAAAATAGGTTTGATGTCGAGATTTTCATCAAATTCGTAAATATTTAAACCATCTCTGTCGCGAATAATAATACTTTGTTGTCCTTTATTCGCAATGTCAGCTAAAAAGAAATCTGACGAGGAGTAGTTTCCAATCGGACTTAGATCGGTTTGAACAGGCCATAAAGGATTGCTATTGGATAATAGCGCGTCTCGATTTATGGAATAGAATTGCAACCCATATTCTTGATGTCTTGCTAATAGTCCTACTTGAGCTTCGAGACGATAAAAGTGGCCAATTTTTATAATATTATTCGGTTGATCCCAACGAAATGCATCGTGGAACGAATTTTCGTCGTAATTTGCGCTTTTTGATATTAATTTAGAACTGTTTTTGTGGAGTTGGTGAAAGTCAATGCCTTGGGGAGTTTTTACCATCAAGATGTTATCTCTATTCTTAAATGTGGGGAAATGTATAATTCGATTTTTCTTAGAGTCATCGATTTCCAGTGGATTACTCCATTTGGTTTTCCATGATTTTGCATTTGAACCAAATTCGTATTCAGTCAAGCTATTATTGTTAAAAGTGTAGAATTGTGCTGGATTGTCAGTGGGTCTGGTTTTAACACTGTGAATAAATGCATTTTCTTCAACCGGAAATGTTTGTTTTGAAAAATCCAATCGATATAAGTTTGACATATTTGAGATTTCGTGAAATACGAGTGTGAAAAAATATCGAATTGTTTTAAATTAAAATCATTTTGAGTTATCTGACGTTGTTTTGTTGTAAAGAAATTTGTTACTGATATTCCAACTTTCTCTGTCCTGTGAAAAAAAAGTGTTTTAATAATTGATAAATATAATTATCATGATGATAAAAAAATGTTAGATACTGTCTTATTATAAATATTTACGGAAATAACAAAAAAATATTTTTTCATGCGTGGGTGCATCATGCAAGATAGAATCAGTTGCCAAAAAATTGAAGAAAACATACTTAGAAATATGTACTTATTAAATGCTTCTGCTTGCGTAAACACTCAGTAATAATGACTTGGGTCTTTGATTAGAAATTTCGAACTTGACCTTCAATAAAATAGAACAAGTTTGGAAGTTATATTGTACCTACAACGATCTGAATTTTGTCCATAATGTATTAATAGTGTAGGCTGTACTGTTTTATTATTCTTTTTCAGTTGGTACCTTTGCTGTATGATAGGTAAGTATATATTTCAATGAAAAACGATTCACAGTATTTTTTTGTTCGTTTTTACGATCAATGACTTCTACTTGTTTGAAAAAGTGTGAAATTAAAAAAATTTCGTAATGTGGTGACTTTTTGTTAAATTATCAAAATAAATAAAATAAGTTATACAGGTACTACTTACCCAATTTTTTAAATCGTGTCGCCGAAAAACTTATCCAAAATTTACTCGAAACTTGTTCTTCTTAGGATGATTTGGTTATTTTTTCGCGTGAAGTCCTATAAAATTTCATACAAGATGTATCTATTGAATATGATTGAAAAACAGTTCGAAATCTGTGTAAAAATGCAAAATTGTATAGGTCAGGTAGATCTAATACATACTTATATGTGTCATTCCGCTAGTAAAGGGCCCATTTGGTCGATCACAGTTTTCGAGTAAATCGCGTTTTTATCAAAAGTGGTCAAAATCATCATTTTTTTTTGCGAATTTCTGGTCCTTGGAGTGTCTACTATCGTGTGGTACAGGGATTTTGCCGAAAACGCACTTCAAGTGACATAAAATGAGGTTCGAAAGTTTTTTGAAAGGGCCCATTTGATCGATTGTATGTTTTTTCTAAAATATTTGTAAAAACACAGAATGCAAGGAATCGCTATTTTTCGCCATAATTTTTCTATTCTGATTCGTAATAAACATTCATCTGACTGAATTTCATCCTTTTGCAGGTTTTTCTAACTTAAACAGGGCTCATATGACCGTAGGCTGTATACAGGCTTTGAAGGGAGGGGGGAGGGACATCGTTACCTCAGCCAAATGATGAGAAATGACACGAAGAACAATTCTGCAAGTTTTTCTAGATGTTCTCTCATGAATTGAAACATTTTTTATGAAAGGCCCATATGACCGTAGGCTGTGTACAGGCTCTGAAGGGGGGGGGGACATCGCTTCTTCGGCCAAATGATGAGAAATTACATGAAGAACAATAGTTCCAAACCTCAAGACGATCGGTTCATATACGGAAAAAATATTTCACTTTTTCACTTCGAAAAACTTTAAACTCAATTTTCTCGACTTTTTAAAATTTTGGCTACTCGCATTTTCGAAATTCAATGCGATATCTCGGCGAATTTTGGACCTCTTGTGCTGGGATTGGTTTTATTCGACTACTTAGGGTCTCTAGTATTGCCCCATGGCAATAACTCCATTTCGACCATATGGGCCCTTTGCTAGCGGAATGACACATATATAGAGAGAGTAGATTATTTTTGACTTTTTCTTTAAAGGTTGGAGCTGGAGGGTTGAAAAAAGTTGCGAGGTTACATCAAAAGGACGTAGTAAAAATCTGCGATTGAAAATTTCAACCTTTTGACTCCCGAATAGAGTTCAAAAATTTAGAATTTTGCCGAAAAATCAAAAAAATTTGTTTGTTTGCATTTTTGTTGATAGTTTTGAGTTTCATTTTTTTGACAACTTCAAATGTCGAATTTCATTTGGGTGCTGAAAGGGTCAAGTTAGCAACCCAAAATTTTTACCATGAGTTTTTGATGTCACTACACAAGTTTTTTTCAATATCCTTCCAACTTTTCGGAAAGAGCGAAAACGATTCGTCCTAGTACCTATCAATCCTTGAAAAATCAAAAGCACTCGTAGATGTTGGTCTATTTGTATGAAAATTGAAAATAATTGTAATTTTTTCAATAAGAAAGCACATAATATTTATCTATTTAAAGATTGACCAGCTCATTTAAATCACCTAAGTACCTTATCTGGTTTTTTCATGTTGAAAAATGGAAAAGATGATATAGATAAAAATTGATAGTTATAAAAAATTGTTTCAACAATTTTCTTCAATTTTTACTGACTGATCCACAGGGACGTACTGATAGGAGGGGGGAGCTTCCCCCCTGACGAAATTTTTTACTTGTGAGTTGGGAAAATTGAACGTTTCAACACATTAGTTGAGAAAATTTTTCATTTTCCCAACTGATGAAAAAGGCCTTTTTTGGGCATGAAACACAATTTTTTCAAATTTTCGCCCTATAAATTATTTCAGTCAACAATGCAAAAAAAAGTTTCCTCCCTTGAAAATCTTTCTGTTATTCCAAGTCTTTGTACTCACTTTCCACCCTCCGAAAAAAAGCTTCCGATGTCATTGTATCTACTTGATAAATCAAGTCCTCAAAAAAAAATTTGGTGGAGAACGTCCCTTTTTAAAAATCCAATCTATCCGTGAAATCACCTCCCAAATCTAATTTTTTTTAAAACTTTGGCCTCGCTGCGCTCGGCCTGATTGTACTCATATTTTTCCTTTTTTATAATTTAGAAATAATCTAAATCCTAGAGAATTCATTTTTTCGTATTTTTCCTCAAAATTATTACAACTAATATTCATTACATTTTTTCTCAATGGAACTTATTTTTGATGTTTAAAAACCAATTTTTCAAAAGCTTTGGCCTCGCTGCGCTCGGCCTATTTATTCTTAAATAGTTTCAAAGTAAAAATGACCGATTTTTTATTGAAGTTTTTGTTAATCCAAAACACGGTGTTATTGCACTTTGAATTGGAAGTTTGAAAAAATGTTCGCCCTCGCACGTATTCATATTAAAATACAATTTTTTTCAAATTAAATTATAATTATTTTGAAATTTTTTACTCTCATTTCAACCTATATAAATACCTTGCTTCGTTCAGGACAAATGGACAATTTTATGTTAATAATCACTGGTTCATTTTTTAAAAATTGAAATATCAATAATATCGGCGAAATGTAGTTGGGGATTTTAAGAATTTAAGTTGGGATTTTCATCAACCCCCCCCCCCCCCCGGAAATGCTTTCAGTACGCCACTGCTGATCCAGATGACATGAAAAACTGTACCAATTTATCCAACAACACGAGGTATTTACTCCTTTTTATAATTTCCATCCCCGAACATAGTTTTAGTTTATGTGAAAGACCAGATTTTCAAAAATGACATAAAATTGACGCCTGAGAAAAAAATACGATAATTTTACTTTATCAAGCGCGAATCCATTCGAAAATCTTAGGAGGAATATGTGATATTTCTTATGCTACCTATTTTTTTTTTCTTATGAAAGAGCAAAATACGAAGGAGGCTTGAATACCAATATTATGAAAAAACGAGATTTGAATTATGACATATCGGAAAAAACTAGTATTTTTCCAAAACATATGAATATTTTGTGTAGATACATGAAAAAAAAATCACTCAAGCGGAGCGAGAAGGATTTTTTTTGGTAAATTCAAATTCGCTGGCATTCAAAAATCAGGTGTCATGAAATTTTAAAATTAAAAATTGAAAAATGTTTTTGCAATACACGCGTTGTTTAATTTTACCAAAATTTGCTCCAAGTTTGATTTTTGAATAAAAATTCCTGCAGATTGATCTCTGTTCAAGCAAAATCTAACGAACAGTAAGTATAGGTAATTGAAAGTTGGCTTACTTCTACTTTGTGAACTTCTTTCGGTGAATTAGGAAGATCTATTCACGTGTTGAAAAAAATCTGAAAGTAAAGCCGATCGCACCACATCATCGAAATGTATAACACGTAAAAAGTTTTCAACAAAAATAAACACTGCGTAAGCGAAACTCCGATTGAAAATGAGTTTCAACATTGTGATAAGATTTTCGGTATCTTGTATAAACGCCTGCGCTTTCCATAAACCACTTTTTTTTTTTTTTTTCTATTTGCCAAGTTATTTTAATTGAGCCTGCCAACGGTTTCCCCTGGTGGAGTTATTTCAATTAACACCATAATAAATTCACGTGAGACATATTCATTCTATAATCGTGGAAGTTTACAATTTCCCTCGCTCCCGTTATGTGTTTGTCAGTGATCATTTTTTACGAGTATTTGCCAGAAAAATATATTGTTTGGGTTTTTTTACATCATGTTCTAGTGTGAAGTAGTTGGAATATTTCATACCAGCTTGTATATGTTACAGACAATGCTGTCAATCTAGTCAATGATATCATTGTCTAGGCAAAGTTGTCAATGGCTAGGCATTTTAGCCAATGTTGTTTACCTGGTGACATTGGCTAGACTATGACAACTTTGACTAGTCTATGAAGTCACTGTCTATGACGATTTAGGCAATGATGATAGGCAATGAAATAGAAGTGGGTTTTTACATTGTTACGTATATGTGTGTTATAAAGTGTACCTAATCTGCCTATACTAGCACTGTAATGTGTGATAGCACATACAAAATAATCGTTTGGAAAAATTTTGAGAAAATTTAAATTTAAAAAAATGTTAAATTGGAAACAATTCTACTACTAGAAATTTTTCCTAACTACCATGACCTTCAATTTTTTTTTCAACTTTATATTTTTAAAAATTTTGTTCCAACTCAACAATTTTTTTCAATAATTTCAAAATGTTCTCTAAGAATTGAGAAAAATTGACGTTATGTTTTTTTTTTCAAGTCAATTAGTTGGGGATTACTTAGAAGAAATTTAAAAAAATACGTAATCAAAAAACATATAAAATTGAAAGAATCAAAGTTGAGAAATTTTGAAAAAATTCAAATTAAAAGATATTTACAGCTGGAAATTTTTTTAAGTTGGATATTGAAAAAACTTGAACTTGAAATAAATTTGGATCCAAATCATCGAAATTCCATTTTTAGCAAAAATAATTTGGCAGCCAATACTTCATAAAAACTACGAATTCATTTCTAAAATAACAAAAAAAAATAATAATGGAAGAGATTTACGAGTACATCTCTGTTTAAAAACTGTGATTAATAACACAAATAAATGGGTATTAGGTATGTAATGTGTGGTTTTAAAAAGTGATAGTCTTCATTGCCTAAGATGAGGCAGTCATTGATTCAATGCCTAGTCATTGATGTCATTGTCTTGCCTGTTTAGCCATTGACAACTTTGCCTAGACAATGATATCATTGACTAGATTGACAGCATTGTCTGTAACATATACATTTCTGTACATACGTATAATAATGCTGAATTTTTTCGACGTATGCGTACGTAAGGATTTACATCTGTCTATGCTGTGTTGGTTGAGCGAGAGTAAAAGTTGTTTTAATGGGTTGGTATTTCCCAGCTTGAGTGAGGTGATTATTTAAGCATCGCCTCAGGTGACTGAAGCAATATTTTGAAATTACATGAGCTACCTCGAGATGTTTCTCGAACTTTCCTCACATTCGAGTAAAATGCACGCTCACCTCGAAAACTTTGAGAAGTTTCTCTCGACTTCTCGCCAATCAATCACAGCTCGACCTTACACGCCTCTCTTCGCCCTGTCTTAGTCTCTCAAGGGTACCTCAGGTATACTGACGAAGAACGTATTCCAACTCGAAGTGAAATTTTGAGCCGAAAGAAAAATGAATCAAAAGTACATCATAAAAGAGCTCAATGACCAAAATTTTACACACTAAATAAAATTTTATTTTTCGAATTTCAACCGATTTTTGAAATTTCAAAATTACCTCATTATCCTGCAAAATGCGAAAATTTGACCTGACCGCAGAAAAAAAAAACACTTAAATTTATATACCTAATTTTTGACCTCCCAAATCGGTTGAAAGCGGTTTTTGTTTGAAAATACACCGACAGAGCGGATCAAATAGGTCACTAGTATGGGTAATCCGCTTAAGTTCCTATGGACCATTTTTATACGTTTTTCTTCAGGGCTAGAAAATTTTAAAAATTTCTGGAGTGTCCAAAATGTCTCGAACCCGCTTCCAACCGATTTGCGAGGTCGAAAATAGGGATAGGGTATATACCAAATTTCAGATTTTTTATTCGGGTCCCCGCTTCCCCCCCCCCCCACCCACCCAAAAAAAACTATATTGTAGGTATTTTTAAATTTACATTACTTTTACATCAAATAAGGTTTTTCGGAGCATTAAAACATGAAAAGATGTATTTTTAGGACATTAGAAATCTAATTTTTTTAAAACTTCGCCCTCGCTTCGCTCAGGCATGGACAAAATTACAATTCTATGCTCTATCTGAAGAGAAAGTGCGAAAAAAATCTCCTTTCTTACCCTCTCTCATTTAAAATGCTTCTGATATTTCAAGTCTTCATACCCTCTTTGTACGTAGACGTACCCTCACAAAAAAAGCTTCCGACGGCACTGAACATGTGCATTTTTAGAAAGAGTCCCATTTTTCCACCTTGAAAAAACAAAAGAAAAGTATTCCAACACACGGTCCCATTTGTGCCCCCCTCCATTTTTGATTCTGACGACACTGTTTTGATGTTTTAAGAAGAAATTCATTAGTTTAATGAATTTTTCTGTTTCGAAAATAATTTTTCCAATTCTACGTATACGCAATTTTATAATTTTATAGAAGAGAGACGATATGTCCTTTCCTCCTGCTCCCACCATCGTCTGGTTCGCTACTGATCTTATATTAATGGGGTTTAATGAACTTTTCAGTACCCTGTTATAACACTTTTTAGATATGCTAGTAATTATAGGTACCTTTACCTATATGGGTTAGGGTGGATCGAAAAAAAAAAACATATCTTGGATTTTGACCAAATTTGGTGAGGTGGTTTACTTTAGGTGGGAGACTTCACAAAAAAAATTTGAGCCCCTGAGAGGCAAGGGGAGGGGAGCAGGAGGTGCTCAAAGTGCACCTCCTTTTGAAAAAAACGTTGTTTTTTGTGTTTTTTTAGCAAATCAAAATTATGTGAGAAGCCTTCGTAAGACTTAAAAGATGCGATTTGAGTTTCTACATCTCCCTAAACCATCGCCATCCTTCTCCGATCAAAACTCTGCTACCAGGGGGTTGAAAAGTTGCAGATTGCAATATTTCAATAATATGAAATTATCACTTAGCTGGAATGATTTTTTTTTTCATCGAGTAAGTAAACAAAAATTTTTTTCAATCACTGAAAGCGAATTTTGAAAAAAAAATAGAAAATTATGTACACCAGTGCAGCCAAGAGCAAATCATAAAATTCCAAAATACGGAATTCAAATCGACTTTGAATTGATTATTTTTTTGCCGGAAAATATTATGTACCTATTTTTTTTTTCAATCAGTAAATGTATATTTCGAAAATTTTGTATGTCAGTGCAGCCAGTTACAAATCGTGACATGCTACACTATGGAGTAAACGTTCACCTCGAATTAATTTTTTTATCGTTTGAAAAATACACTATAATTTTGGTTTCAATCATCAGAAATAAAAAATTTTAAATTTTTCTTTGAAAATTTTGTACGTCGGTGCAACCAGTTGCTAATTGTGATGTTTCGATGTCTTCAAGTTCGAAACGAACTTCTATTGATTGGGAGAAAAAATTGGCCCAATCACTTGTCGAAAAAATAGTGGATTCGAGTTCATAATATCAGAATATCGCAATTAGTAACTGGCTGCGCTGACGTACAAAATTTTCAAAGAAAAATTGAAAATTTTTTATTTTTGATGATTAAAATCAAAATTATTGTGTATTTTTCAAACGATAAAAAAATTAATTCGAGGTCAACGTTTACTCCATACACTGAGAAAAAATTGTGGTATTATTTACCACAAATTATTGCATTTCTATCAGTTTTAGCGATAAATGTGGTATTTTTCGCCATTCTGATGGTAAAATTACCACATAGCAAAAGAACCACAGTTTTATAGCCAATAGTACCACAATTGTGGTTAATTGTGCTACAGCTGTGGTTAAATATACTACAGCTGTGGTTAATTGTACTACAAATTGTGGTACACATTAAAATGTGTTACTATAAGTGTGGTATTATCAATATAAAGCTGTGTAGAGAGAAAAATGATTTAGAACAAATTTAAAAGTGGTGAAATGATGTGATAACTTTAAACAAATACTTTTTTAATCCCTGTGCATAGTAAATTAATTGAATTCGGAAATCAGAACATTATTAGAAAAATTGGATGAACATGATGTAAAATTTTGAGCTGAATAAGTATGTGAAACACTTTAATGCATCTTTCTAAACCTCCTTTGTTTCAAAATTCAATCATTTTTATTATAAATCAATTATAACATATAATTCCATCAAATCATAATTGAATTTTACCAAAAATACATAATATATTAATTAATTTCCTTATTTTATATACGCACCCGGTGGCGTAATGGTTAGGTGTAACGTGGGGACTTGGCCCACTCGTGACGAGTATGACAGAGAGAAGAGTGGTGATCAGGTTAACAATCCTACCTAGCGCCATAGGCGTAGGTAGCGAAATATAGCAAGACCAGTACTTGAATAGCCTACGTAGGAGATACTCGTACTCACGGAGGAGCTCCGAGCTCGCAACTAACAGTGTTCACCGGTTAATCAATAGCAGTCCATGTAAATTTTGAAACTTGAGAAATACAGTATTTATGTTACTATCTGCTGCCATTTGTCTCGTTTCTACCCTCAATGTGACAGGGGACCCCGTGACGTCTCTCCCCTACCATCACATTTGGCGCCCTTTTGTGTGTTTCAAGAATATCAGCGAACTGATCACTCGTGGAGATCCCTTTTTGGAGCACCAGAGCCGAACGACCCATGGTCAAACTCCCCATTGTGGACGTAGCTAATTTTAGCTAGGCGGATTGTCGCCGGATGTGTGCATTGTGTTAACGTAAGTACATAGTGTACAATAATTGACTTTGGTGGGGCTTTAAGCCTAAAATTTGTCACCTTAAGTGACTAAAAACATTTTTCAGCACCTTAAGTGCACCCAGTGTTAATGTCAGCATTGTGTTTTCGCGATGTTTTGAACATTATAATTTCGCTATTCATTTCTCTTTTCGCTAGTTTTAATTCTGAAATCATCTGTCAATCAGCGAAATTAACGTGGTATTTGATATAAATATTCCACGTACGTATATCTTGCTTGTTTCAATCAGCACCGATATACTTCGCGACTCCCTCGCTTTTCAAGCGGAACGAGTCGTTGGCCAGTGCTTAACCTTGAACGCTGCGCGGTTTTCGGACCTATCGCACCGATTCTGACGAGTTATTCTAACTGTTATATACTGTTTACATATTTTCGTGCTTGCGTTTTTATCCAAGACCGAAAATATGGCAGATAAAGACCCACCCGTGGCCTCATCTTCTTCTCAAAGTGAAAATATCCCGGAGGAAAAAATCCGGCGAACAGCTGCAATTCAGGCTGTAAAAATCATGAACGAAACGATCAAAAAACAGACAAGATCGCGCCATAAAACAAGTAATTCGGCAGATACTGGATCACAGAATTCGACCCAAGCTGAAAGCAGTGAGGACGAACATCGTGATGGCAGTATAGAGGATCTGGGAAGCGAGCTTGAGCATAATATCCCTCCCACGCCCCTCGCTATCGAAAATACTGTAAATACAGACGACTATACGTCCGTTAACACATCTCAGGATGAAACACATCCTGACGAAAATATATCCCAATTAATTACAAAATTGGTGACAAAAAATAAAAAGGGAAGGCCAAAAAC